>PISX010004675.1:0-117893 GCA_004024625.1 Mellivora capensis | reverse complement strand
AAGTCTGTTTGGTTTCCCTCTTCAAAGTGATCGAATGAACCTGAAAAGTGTTTCAAATGGAAGCCGCATCGCTGTCTGTCATCTCCCGGACTTGATAAACACACCCCAGAACTGAAAACCACCGGCTCGGCTCTGGAGCGTCACTGACAAGCACTCAGCCCGTTCCCATTTCCAAGGAAGGGATTCTTTTCAAAAAGGTAATTTCCACACGCAACTCAAAATTCAACAAGCACAAAGGGTCTATAATCAGAAGCAAACCTAGTGCCTGCACGAGCCCGCTGGTCCTCCCATTCCCTCGCAATCCCAGTCCACAGGGCTCAGAGACCTGGGGTTACCCATAGGGGAGCCTCCTCTCTATGCACTTCTCAGCCCTACTTCCCTTACTGCACGTTTGGGAGACGGTGGTGTCTCCAGAGCTCACCCAGCCTTGGGGAACTATTTTCACAGGCTGCTTACTATTCCGTCATGGTTTTAACCAGTTCCCTTTGGAAGGATGGGGAGGTCCTTTCCAGTCCTATACTATGGTCAACAGGGCTTTAGAGAAAGCCAATTCCCACAGACGGGCAGACCCCTGAAATCCTGGGGGTCAAAGACAAATATAGGAAATGAGAGGGCTCCTTCCAGGGGCTCAGGGCACAGGAAGCCCCTATAAGGTCAAGAACAGCTCCCCCCACCCCCACCCCACTTGTTGGGAGGCTTTCATTGCTAGGCAGTTGCCATACCAGCACAGTTTAAAAGAAATGAGAAGAACAAAGTAATTTGACTCCTTGTGACTGCAGACATACATGGCGGTCATTCTTCAAGTCAGCAACTTTCCTTCCAGGACAGATTTTTTTAAATTTATTTTTTAAAAATTTCTTAAAGATTTTATTTGCTTGCCAGGGAGAAAGAGAGAAAGAGCATGTGCACAAGCAGGGGGAGGGGCAGGGAGAGGGAGAAGCAAACTCATCATTGAGCAGGGAGCCCAACTGCCCGGCTGGATTCCAGGAGCCTGGGATCATGACCTGAGCCCACTGCAGAGGCTTAACCCACTGAGCCACCCACGTGTCTCCAGGACAGATTTTTAGTGAACATGAGGACCTGGACCTAGCCCTCACTTATTTTCCTCATTTTGTCTTTACTTGGTGCTTAATATGCAAAATCACGGTCTCTCCTTGTTCCCCAAGACGATTTTTACATACTGTTCACAGGCTTTCCAATACAAAATAAAACCTTGATTATGTGAGCAGTCTGAAATGCAAAATTTACCCGTAGGGAAAAAACACGGCCTGAAATGTTGAGCCTGAACCTAACGACCCTCTAAATGACCAAGGATGGAAAGCACGGAGAGGATCCCAGCTTGAGGCCCCCAGGAAGAAGCTGCCAGCCACACCAGCGCGGGGGGCCTTCCGCGGGACCAATAATCCAGCCTTTCCCATCAAGTTCTACCGCAGAAAGGGTAGAGACTGCGGTCAAGAAAAGAGACTTCTGAAAAGTAACAGCCCAATACACGAACTGGATTTGTGATCTGTAAACACACCAAAGCCTCCTTCGAGACAACTGGGAAACCTTAACAATGGCCTGGATGAGAGGCATTAAGAAATGATCGGTCGTTTCATCAGGTGAACTCACGGCCTGGCGAATTTGTTTTTAAAAAGTCCTTAAACAGAGGGGCACCTGGGTGGCTCAGTGGGTTAAAGCCTCTGCCTTCGGCTCAGGTCATGATCTCAGGGTCCTGGGATCGAGCCCTGCATCGGGCTCTCTGCTTGGCAGGGAGCCTGCTTCCTCCTCTCTCTCTGCCTGCCTCTCTGCCTACTTGTGATCTCCGTCTGTCAAATAAATAAATAAAATCTTAAAAAAATAAAAAGTCCTTAAACAGAGATGATACTGAACTACTGGAACTCATAGGACGTCTGAGGTTTATTTTCGAATACTCCAGAAAAACCATTAGAGGAGACAAAGAGAGCATGATTTAGCAAAACTTGGTCGCTGTGAAAGCGCAGTGGTGAGTACCTAAAATTGCTCCTACTGTTCTGCTCATGTTGGGGACCAGCATTACTTCACGAGGGCTGCCACAACAAAAGACCACAGGTGCCTCAGTAGCTAGCTAGCTCAGTGGCTTAAATGAAAGAAAATCATTTTCTTACCATTCTGGAGGTGGAACTCCAAGGTCAAGTTTCCATTCTGAAGCCTCTCTCCACAGCTCGTAGGTGACCGCCTCCTCCCTTGCTCTCACCATGATCTTTCCCCCGCCCCTGTGTCTTCTCCTGTCTTATAAGCACGCCGGTCAGTTGGCTCAGAGCCCACCCCAAGATCTGCTCCACCTCTAATTACCCCCTTAAAGGCCCTGTGTCTGAATACAGCCGCATTCTGAGATACTGGGGGTTAAGATTTCAAATGGGGCAGAGACACAATTCAATCCACAATAGGGGCCTATGAACATTTCCATAAGAAAAAAAAAAAGGTGTATATGTAAAAATAACTGTGAGCTTGTGCAAAACAGGGTCAAGGGAGAGCCTGCCCTCTCTCTCCCCTACCCCCTCCAATAGAAGCCCCAGGCCACTGACCACAACCCCAATCAGCTGAGGTGTTTCTGTTGTCTGAGAAACACTATTCGGACGCCAAACTCTAAGAACCCACTTTCAGAGGTTTATGTGGTGTTTGGAGGTGCAAAGATGGCTCCAAGGTCATTGGGAAGCATTTCTAGGCAAGAGGGCAGCGGGCAAGCTGTTCCCACAGAGCCTGGGGTGTGGGGCCCCCTGATGAATGAAAGGCTTGGTTGTAGCAGGCTGACCCCAACTCCCATTTCTCCTCAGTTAAAACTTTATAGACATCTTTAACCTTATATTTAACCCTATAACCCCCTCTTTTTTTCCACTCCCCCCACCTTACAAAGGAAACCCAAGGACCATTTGTATAAATGTGTTACTACAAATGAATGTCAGGTGTCGGTCTTTTAGAACCAGGAAGACTTTTTCTTAGTATTCTCACCAATTACTGATGGGTTTTCTTTTTGGCGACTTATTTTGCCAGTGTGTTATCAGGAGCCATGATCTAATACTCCCACCTCAAGAATATACTTTGCCCCCAAAATGGAAAAAAAAAATGCAAGCCGCAGATACACGTTTAATGGTAAAATTGTTAAATAATAACACATCAAGTTGCTAGAAAATTCTACAACCATTAAGAGAGAATACCATATTCGAAAACCTTGAAACATTTCTGTACATGAATATTTCAAATTCTGGTTGTGGGGGGATATAAAGTCTGAAGACAGGAAAATCTGGGCAAAATTTTTGTTAACACAAGGAACTAATGAATCAACAACAACAACAAAAGCCCAGTAATTCAATAAAAGAAAGAACAATGGTGGGGTCGCCTGGGTAATTCAGTCAGTGAAGCATGCCTCAGACTCTCGGTTTGGACTCAGGGCATGATCTAAGCGCTCAGGAGGAGTTGGCCTGTCCCTCTCTCTCCCACTCTGTTCCTCCCCCTGCTCGTGTGCGCTTTCCCTCCCTCTAACGAATAAATACATAAAATTGTAAAAAAAAAAAAAAAAAAAAGGAAAGCACAATGGGGACAAGAAAGCCACAGAGGATGAAACATAAACGGATCAACGTGTAGAACCATGTCAAGTGCACTCAAAATGGAAGAAACGCCCATTATAATTACAGCAAGACGCCCACTCTCCCTCAAGATCCAAAGACTGAGTAGAGGATCTGGATGGCGGGAGCACTTGGTGAACACTGAGGAATATAACGTTTACAGGACACAGTCTGACAGTCATCTCTCAAAGCTTAAAATGCACTTGCCCTTCCGCTCAGGTTCTACTGCCTACAGTTCTCAGGATTACCTCTCCGGGCGCCCACGGACGTGTAAGCGTGGGTCATTACTGCAGGCTGCTTTTGTGAATAACTGCCATTGGCGTCTGGTTGGATAAATTACAGCGTGTGTAATTATGGCATGTCTTAATGCAGCCATAAATGAAAATGAGATAGGTCTGTGTTTGCTGGCATGAGATAATGTCTGTGATGTAGTAAGGGGGAACGGTTTCAGATTACTTTCTGTGCAGCAGTAGATTCATATTTAGGTATGTATATATCTATATATATGTGGGTACGTATATGTATTTATATGTTCATTTGTGCCTGCAAATGCCCAGAAATGTGTGGGAAGATGCACTGGCTACAGGCACGGGCTCTCTGGGGAATGAGTTGGGAGAGAATCAGGTGGAGGTCACCAGTGCCTTCTCTAATTTTATATGCTGAGAAATTCAGACAAGCAATGGGTTTGGATTTATCATACAGCGCCTCCAAGTAACAGGTATGAAAATTTTGGAGGCTCATGGGAAGTGTTTGAAATGCTGAGTGGTAAACAGGGTACAAAACTGAATTTGCAAAATTGTAAAAATTCCTCTGGCAAAAAAAAAAAAAAAAGGCAACAGAATGCTCATTGTTTGTGATCTGGTGAGCATTTCTGCAGCCTGTTACCGAAATTTGCTGCAACCTGCTTGCACGGCTTTCCCCGTTTTAAAGGGATTGAAACAAACGGGAATGAGCACACAGGTTTTCTCGATTGACTTCAACTAAAAATCAGAAGTCCACAGGTGCAACTTGCAGTGGGTCAGTGAGGCACTGAGGAGAGTTTGGGAAAGCCTGTGGCTAACCCAGAAGCCTGAAATAGGGAGGGAAATGTCCTCAGAGGTTGTATCCTGGCCATCCAGTGCCATGGAGAGGTACCGTCTGAATAGTCAGAACCAGTCTTATATTTGACAATCCTGAGAATGATGTCATTTCTCCTTGCCTCCAATCCATGCTATCCTCCGTGATTTCTCAGGGAAGCCCCATAAACTGTGGCCCATGCTTCTCTCCCATAGTCCCATTCCCTAATTCTCTCCAGCCCTTAAATGGGTGCCCCACTCTGCCCTCACACTCTTTCACATCCTTGCATGTGTTCCACTCTGACCTAAAGCTCTCTTGCATCCTCCCTGAATCCCATATGCTTTCTTGCCATCATCGAACCTGGCTGTGTTGCCAGACTTCTCCATCAGGGATCTCAAAGGGAGGCAGTTTATTCCCTCCAATGCTCCTTGCCAAGCCTACCTCTGCCTCTCAGGACGCTCTCTTTGGAGCTCCAGACCCATGTATCCCTCAGCCCCTGTAACAGGTCTCCTGCCTGGATGTCTCACTGGCACCTAAACCTGGTCCTTCCTCTTCTCTCTACAAGCTTCTCCTCTGCTGCTTTCCCTCCGGGCCAAAGGATCTCTTCATGCTGGAAGCCTGAGCTTCCTTGTCTTTCCTTTTCTCCCACTCCCATAACTGAAACATTACCAAATCTTCTAGACCTTCATCTTCTAAATACCCCTGGAGTCCGGCCCCCTTGCTTACTTTTTACCATCCCAGTGCAAGCCCCTTTCCCCTCTCAAATAGACTGTGACAATCCCTCCACCTTTGGGTGCCTTGTCCCCATCTGGACCGCACAAAGCACTCCTACACATGAGACACAGAGCTAGATCACATTTCCCCTGAGACCCGAGAAGACTTGTCTTTGCTCAGAGGGTAAAGCCTGAGCTCCTGAATCAGCTCTGTAAGACTTTTCCTTTTCTTTTCTTCTTTCTTTTCTTTTTTTTTTTTAAAGATTTTATTTATTTTTTTGACAGAGAGAGAAAGAGATCACAAGTAGGCAGAGAGGCAGGCAGAGAGAGAAAAACAGGCTCCCCGCTCAGCAGAGAGCCCGATGCGGGGCTCGATTCCAGGACCCTGAGACCATGACCTGAGCCGAAGGCAGAGGCTTAACCCACTGAGCCACCCAGGCACCCCTGTAAGCCTTTTTCTAACCCATCTACACTCCAGCCTCCTTCATACCCCAAATAGGTAATGAGAAGATGAAGGCAGATATGGTTCCTGCCTTTGGCAAATGAACAAGTCAACACAGTAACCTTGACCACAATGGCTGGGACCGAAGTGAACAGGTTCACAGAATCTGATGGGATGGGAAGAGCCGAACTCCCTGAGATGGGGTGATAAGGATGAGTCTCTGGGAAGAGGTCACAGTCCGGCTGCTTGCAGAAGGATGATGGGGTCCTGGGCGTGGTGAGAGCCCAAGGAAGAGTGTCTCAGCGCCCGCAAA
Source organism: Mellivora capensis (assembly GCA_004024625.1). Taxonomy (NCBI): domain Eukaryota; kingdom Metazoa; phylum Chordata; class Mammalia; order Carnivora; family Mustelidae; genus Mellivora; species Mellivora capensis. The sequence continues at coordinate 111,785 of PISX010004675.1, read as the reverse complement.
GACTTGAGGCTCGAATGGGTGATACGGGAGAGAAAGAGCGATGTGGCTAAAGAAGTCACAGTCGGAGTCGCACGAGCTGAGACTGGGGACATAGGCAGGGCCTCACCACCACAATCCGGGAAGGAGTTGGGACATTAGTCAAAGGACGAACCCTTCACTGATTACATTCCAGGCTCACCGGATGCTTTATTTCCTTGAATGCTTTATATCCTGCCTGGGGCAGGGCGATCCAAACCTCACCTGCTCTCTGCCAGCAGAGCTCGCTTCTTCCTTTGTCATCTGGCCCATGCGCTTCCATCCTTCAGGTTTCAGCTAAAATCCTCTTCCTCCAGACGGCCACACCTGGCCTCTGGGCTGAGGCCGGATCCTGTTACCTAACTCTCCTGTCTCCCTGGACTCTTCACCGGAGGTGCTTAGCACAACCCGGATGGATTGATTACAGGTCTGTTTGTCAACCACTCTATCCCAAGCACTGGGCACAAGCTCCCTGCTTTAAAAATATTCTTATTCGGGACGCCTGGGTGGCTCAGTGGATTACATCTCTGCCTTCAGCTCAGGTCCTGATCCCAGGGTCCTGGGATCCAGCCCCGAGTTGGGCTCTCTGCTCAGCAGGGAGCCTGCTTCCTCTTCTCTCTGCCTGCCTCTCTGCCTACTTGTGATCTCTGTCTGTCAAATAAATAAAATCTTAAAAATATATATATTCTTTTTCTTTTCTTTCTTTTTTTTTTTTTTTTAAGATTTTATTTATTGGGACGCCTGGGTGGCTCAGTGGGTTAAGCGGCTGCCTTCGGCTCAGGTCATGATCCCAGGGTCCTGGGATCGAGTTCCGCGCCAGGTTCCTTGCTCAGTGAGGAGTCTGCTGCTCCCTCTGCCTGCTGCTCCCCCTGCTTGTGCTCTCCCTCTCTCTCTCTGACAAATAAATAAATAAAATTTTTTAAAAATGTATTTATTTGAGAGAGAGAGTGAGCGGCAGGGAGAGGGAGGGAGAATCTGAAGCAGACTCTGCACTGAGCGCAGAGCCTGATGCCGGGCTTGATCCCATAACCTCGAGATCACAACCTGAGCTGAAACCAAGCGTTGGATACTTGTCCGACTGAGCCACCCAGGCGCCCCTAAAAGTATTCTTAAGTGCATGAATGAACACACACTTAATAAATTAGGTTGGAAGAGATTTAAAACCTATGTAAGCCAAGCCAGTTGGTTTCTCAATGAAGGATGGGTCCAGGGAGGAGAAGCCACACGTCCTGAGCCCTGAGCTCACTCCCCGAGCTCTGGACCCAGAGACAGGCCCCCACATTTTTCTTACTGAGCTCTAAGGTACTCAAAAATGTCCTGGGGGAAGTGAATTCCTCGAGACAAACTTTTCCTGGCTGCTCAAAACTGACTAGGAAAGGAAAAATGATGTAGACAGCATTCGTAGTTCACTGATGGATTTAGTTACTTAGATTCGAGTGTCAGCTTGGTAAGGTTCCAGCGTGTCTCTGGTCTGACACCCGTTTTAGAAGGGAGGTAAAGACATCCAGGGCTGGCTCCCCAGTGAGCCAGGCAGCCACATCCCATGGGTCTTTCCCTCAAAACCATGGTGCAGTCTGTTCACGGTGGGTCTGGTTGGCTCCAGAGAGGTCCATGGCTAGAAAACATAAGAGGAGTGTGTGCACTTCAGGCCCGAGACCTGCTGGCACCGAAGTGTGGGAAAAGTTCTCACAAAGCCGGCCCACAGTCAGCCTGGTCCAGACCGGGGTTATTAATCTTTCATGTCCCCAAACCCTCAAGTCTCCAAGGTCTGAGAAGGAAAAATAAAGCAGGATGGCAAAGAGGCAGCGTGGCAGACTAAAAAGAACAGAAGGTGACTCGAAGTGACTCAACGAAAACCCAGAAAGTAGAACAGGTGACGCCCAAGCTGTCCACCAGCCTCACGACTGAGTTTCAAGATTCTGAATCCTGCTCAAATCTGACGGGTCTGGACACACTTTCAGGCTGTGGCGGGGAGGGCCTGTGATCATGGAGTCAGACGGCCCAGGTTCCAGACTTGGCTTTGCCATTTCCTAGCCATATATGCTCTGAATGTCTCTGTGCCTTGATTGTCCTCATCTGTAAAATGGGTCTCCTGGGGCTGCTTTGGGATCACAAGGGATACTCTATAAAAGGGGCTAGCACATCGTAAGTGCCCAGTAAATGTTGGCTATTATTATTATTCTCTTCTGCCATAGGAAAAGCATGCCCAGAGGAGACACAGGCCAAAGAGAGTGGTCACTTACACAGACTGGAAGAAGGATGATTGCTCAGCTGCCATCTATATCCAAATGACATCAAAAGAAATGAGGCTCAAGACATAAATACAGAATCAGCAGGTTCCCAAAACGTTCATACATCTTGACTTTATTTTTGCAAAATTCCACACAAAAGAATGTTAGCATCCATTATCTCTGGGAGGACACGACAAGACTATCTGTGGTTTCTACTTGCTATTTCTTATTTCCTTATTTTTAAATTTATTCGGCAAACACGTATTATTGTTTGAACCTCCCCCCCCCCCACCACTTTTATTTGGTCACGTTTAGGTCGGAGGGAGAGGGTGAAAATAAATCAAATCTTTGTCAATGGCTTTATTCTATTTACAGGTTAATCATCATCTGGGACCCTGACTCATTTTCTCATTTTGTACCTTTCCATTTGAAAGTCATTCTTACAACTGTTTCTGGGCTTCCAGTTGCAAAATGAAACAAAACAAACACTGAAGGAGCCAAGTGTCAGTGAGACATTGAAACACGGAAAGGGGGCTCATGATGATAATTACCCGCTAAGTGACTGACTTATAGGATACTGTAGATAGACTGTCCATGACAGGAGTGGAGAGTACACAGACTAAGATCCGTGCTCCCAATGCAACTCACAATATCATTCCAGTGTTTCAGGAAAGCCCTGTGTGTGTCCCCCCCACCAGCCTTAAAAACCCACAGGTGCTGATAGAGTTACATTGTTACATTAACATAATAATCCAGATTCCAGGGGCTTGTCTCTACCTGCCTCGCATAGAATCCCTTGAAACTAATGAAGTCAAGGGATAATGAGAAAGGAGACAGATGTTAAAAGAAAATTATGTTCTGTTGTCTGGAAAGTGTTTTTTTCCCAGTTGATTTTTAACAAGTCAAACTATTAAAATAACTTTCAAAATGTACTCTTTGGAATAGGCTGTTACATGTTTGCTTGTCCGAAAGCCAAGGGTGTGTGAATGTGGGTGTGTATGGGCAAGCTGTCCCAAAAAGCCAATGTCTCCAGCCCGTTTCTTTCTGGAGGAAACGAACAGTCTTATATGGTTTCTGTCTGCCATGGCACGAGGTCAGCCCTGGGTGCGTGTCACAGAATAACCACATTTTTAATCTGGGAATAAACCTTCAAAATCTCTCCCACCTGTTGGCCTAGAGGGGTTTCCTAGACAGTCATTTCATGATGCAGGGACTCTTTGTGCTAATTCTGGTCAGTTTTCTTTTCTCCATATGAAACTTACTAACTGAAATGGAATCCAGGAGCTGGAATGCCCCATATAATTTCTCTCACAACCCTCAATCCTTCTCCCTCTCAGTAATCCAAGAAGTAGAGATTTAATGAGATTTAATTTAGAGATTTTTAAAAGATTTTATTTATTTATTGATAGAGATCACAAGTAGGCGGAGAGACAGGCAGAGAGAGAGGGAAAAGCAGGCTCCCCGCCGAGCAGAGAGCCGGACGCGGGGGTTGATCCCAGGACCCCGGGATCATGACCTGAGCCGAAGGTAGAGGCTTTAACCCACTGAGCTTCCCTCTCCTAGGTCTTATGCCCATCCAGCTATTCAACAAATCTCCAAGTAAGTTTGAAGTTGATAACTTTTTAAACAAGATCAAAGGACACACTAGTTCATTCTACAGCAGCCAAGATATCGGACCCTGTTGGGACACAAGGTACAGAGTGAGCACTTGGAATTGTGTGAACTCTTGTGAAAAGCGCCTTGAGGCCCTACTGGTCCTATTCACTCATGGTTGGTTTGGAAGAATCCCTTTGCTTTGTTGTGAGGGTGTAATTTTGCAGGCATTCTAATTCATAAATTTGTTCAATACCTAGTTATTCAGTGCTAGTTTTGTGTCAGGTGCTGGGCAAGATACAAGCTTCTTGTGGCTGTTGCTAAAATAAATAAATTAAATAAATAAATAATAAATTTAAAAATAAATATGAAAATAAATTGTTAAAAATCCCTCATTTTCTTGTGGAAGGGTAGACAAGCTAATTCCATGAAAATCTCATTTTCGTCTCGATTTAAAAACATGTAGGATTATTATTTCTTGCCAACAGACAAAAAGGTAGGGTTGACTCTGTCTAGTTATTGCATGGTTCCCCCTGCATTCTGTTCTGTGCGTCTTGTGTGTGTCTTGTCTCCCTTGTGAGTTGACTTCCTTGAAGGCAGGGATTGGATTTTTTGCCTCGTTGTCTTTCTACGGCTTACCACAGGACCCAGGATCCAGAAATTACTCAAATGATTTTTGAATAGGTGAATAAAATTGGAGCTTTTCTAACTTGCCTCAGAAAAGACATAAGACTTTCTATGAAGACATAAAGACTTCATAGAAAAACAATTCAATTAAGAATCAGCCAGAGAGCTGCTTTTAAATGCTCGTTCCTGGGTAGTCCCCAGGGAGACCTTCCTCAGGCTCGGAATGGGTCTTGGGAAAGCAAGCATTTAACAAGCCCCTCGCGTAGCTCTGAACTTCAGGCGTATTTGGGAACCTCTGCTCCAAAGTAAAACACAGCAGTACAGACAGAACGAGCTAAAGAATGAGGAATGAGGTTTGAGCTGGAGACCTTATTTGTATGGACAGTAAGCCTTGGAACCTAAACAAACTTCAAAAAAAGCTGATGCTAGTGTTTGTTAGTACAGAAGTTCTGTTTCAAAGTCAGCCTTCCTTTCCCTGGTGGCATATCACTAAATAATTTCCCTCTGCCCTAAGCCTGGGAGGCCTAGAGCCCCACTTTCTGAGGTTCTTGGACCTTTTAGGTCCCATCGCTGGGACATTCATTGTTCCATAGGAGTTCCTAATGTAAATGAGGGCCATTCCGAGGTTGTCGGAGAGGTAAATTTGCTACCCACCAATTTTCACAAATCCTGGCGGTCCCGTGAAATCCTCTTAAAGAAGTATCAGATACAAAAACAAAACGGGGGGAATGGAATAGTGATGTTCGAATGCTCTATCTGTTGTGCTGAAGAACACCTGCCCGGTGTGATCCGCAGAAGCCCAGGCCCATGTTGGGAAACACATATTTTAAGCAAAAGCTTCAGACATGCCCCAATTATTGTATAGATGTCCAGGTTAGAGCAGGACAAATGGGCTGGTCGCTCTAATTGGCTCCGTGGGCAAATTCAAATGTTGGATTAGCCAGAGAAAGGGTGAGATTGTTGCGGCAACGCTTTGCAGTAACTTCTTACAAAGCAATTACTCAATTGACATCTGAAAACATCATACAGCTCCTTCTAGAACCAGCCATGAAGTGCCACTTGCAAGCTAACAAATCAGCAGTGATAAGCGATGATCCTTCCGGCAGTCAAGGGAGGATAACAGGAGCCAGTTAGCTTTCCTCCATCCCAGATGCACATGTGAGAGTCTTTCATGCAAATTTGCCCGTTTGCATTTCAGTGTTAATTGCACACATTGTCTATCGACTCCACTAGAGTCTCCGCGGATAGCTGCTAGAAGTCGAAAGCAAAATAAGTCTTGGTCTCAAACCATGCAATGTTTAAAATCTGCTAGGATCGTTACCTAGAAAAAAATAACATCATAAGGGTAGGATATAAACAATCCTTAATCATGATACAGACCAGTGCTTCTCAAACTTTAATGTGCATACGAATCTGGGGATCTTGTTATAACACAGGGTCTGATTCAGTCGGTCCAAGACGCAGCCCAAGATCCTGAGTTTCTAAAAAGCTCCCAGGAACGTGCGATGGTGTTGATGTGAGAATCCCACTTTCAGTAATGAGACATCGGACGTCCGAGTGGTAGGGTCAAGTAGGCAATCAGGTACACACCTTTGGAGCCCAGGAGACAGATGCAGATACAATTTGGGGAGTTACAGACATGTGGATGACCTTGGAAGCCATGAGTCCCTACGAGAGAGAAAGTTAAAAAAAAAAAAAAAAAGACCAAGCAGCGCAGCAGATACAAAGGATGCATTTCGGGCATGCACATCTGGCTGGATCAAAATGTTCCTATTGAGGGTAGCGAGAAAGAGTTAGGAGATCAGCGTTGGAGTCTGGTTGTAAAGGGTCTCCAATGCCACTTAAGAGAATTTGGGCTGAAGAAACAATTCTTGTTCTTGATGGTCTCAGGGGAAATCCAGCAGTTCATGCGGCTGACGGCAAGATGATGTCAGCCTCCACGGCCACAGCACCCAGCGCTTATACAAATAGACTCATCTTAAACTAGTTAGGCTAATACGCTAGTCTGGGGCTCCAGGAATGGCACAAAACGCTTAAGAAAGCAATTGTGAATGACCGTCTCAATGTTGCAAGTCAGTTATTCCCATAACCGAGGGCAGGCTATAAATATGACACATCTCTGGTAATTGCTTTCTTTTGGATTAAGACTAGCAATTTTCTTGTCAGAGCCAGGCATGGAGTAGAAGGGGAGTGGGGACATGTGGACAGCTCGGGCAGTTTTTGCAATTTGAAAAGCCATCTACAGTTAATTTCTTTTAAATTAACATGGCAGATTCGGCATTAGCACCAAATTTGTTTTCTCTTGTGGTCTCGTCGGTCTGATACTCGTTAGAGCTAAAACCTTTATTAATCCTGTTAAGTACAGACCTGTTGTGGGTTGTTACTTCCCTCTGCCTTGGACTGATTCGGTTGCTAGAGTTTTTGGAAAAACGGGATGAGAAAGTTGGAAAAAGCGGGATGGGGGTCACAGGCACACAGGTTCCCTGATCCCGCCAGCCTGGTAATGACACCAGCTGTGCACATTTCCAGGACTGCACCAAGGGGACCTCCCCGTTATCTAGGAAGTTCTATTTTGATTACAAAGAACCATCTGAGGCAAAAGTGACAGATGTCAACGTTTCTTAGTTCTGGTGACTATTCCAGTGTTTGTTATGTTTCTTTTCCTTACCTTTAAATACTTCACTTTCCTCACACAAATAATTTAAAAAGCTCTCTGGACAACCCAGGGTAAACCAAGCCAGAAAGCATGGAGTAGATTCACTCCAACTTGCCTTTCTTGCCTTGAATCAGAAACCATGTCAGGAGGCTAAAAAGAGTAGTAGTCATGAACTTTTGCACCTCGATATTAACTTAAAACTACTTTTGGCTAGAGGGATTCTTCTTTAATACCACTTTTTTTTTTTTTCTGATTTACACGCAGTAAAATTCACTCTTCTGGGTACACAGGTCAGTGGGTTCTGAGAAACGCCCAGTGTGGAACCACGACACCATCAAAGGATTTGGACCCAAACCCTTCCCTCACCTTCATGCCTGGCGACCTCTGATCTGGGTCTGCCCCTACGTTTTGTCTTCTCCAGAACGTTATTATCTTTTCAGTATGCCACTTCCTTAGATGAGATTTTCAGATAACCCCTATCTGATATACTCTGGGAGGAATTCTTCCCATTCCATCAAACGTAACATCATTTATTTTTCTGAGCCATTTGGAAGTGAACGGTAACAGCGATGTGGTTTCTTTTCTTTCTTTCTTTTTTTTTAAGATTTTATTTATTTATTTGACAGACAGAAATCACAAGTAGGCAGAGAGGGGGCTGGGGAAGCAGGCTCCCTGCTGAGCAGAGAGCCCGATGCGGGGCTCGATCCCAGGACCTTGAGATCATGACCTGAGCCGAAGGCAGAGGCTCAACCCACTGAGCCACCCAGGCGTCCCAACAGCGACATGGTTTCTGATCCTAAAATTCTCCCTTCGTTTTTCAGGCCCCAGACTTCAAACCCACATCTTCTGAAATTTCTGTTGCATTTACAGGTCTTTATGTGTAAGCGGGTTTCACACGCTCTCCCACAGAGAGCTGAAAGCAGCTCACATTTAGTTGCTAGAATCTCACATGCAATTTCTATCAACATCCCCGGGAAGGGGTGCAGAAGGAACCAACACCACATTTATTTCACTCTCAGGGGCTCCCCGGCACTTCCTTTCCGGTTTCCATTCTGTGTCAGAGCCCACAGTGAGCCGATCTGACACAGAGGTGACGGCGTTTCTTTCCTTCTCTTCCATTTAATTATTTTTAGCAGAGACAGAAAGAGGTCTCAGAATTGCTTTCAGCACCTTCTTTTCCAATACGGCATTCCAAGTTTAAGCTCAAACTTCAGTGTAATGAGCCTGTTATCAACACCTGACAGAACGGAGCATAACGAATGAATCCGTTCAAACACCCTCTTGACAAGACCGCTTATATCTTTCCTTAGGAAAGCACAGTATGGGTTTATTTCCTTCTCCTTTTAATGCGTCTCATTTTCATAAACTACCTTGGTGCCGCAGCAATGGTGGGAGATCCCGAGGAAAACCGCTTCGCGCTACAGACGCCGCAGAGAGAAAAAGTGAGAGGAGAGTGGAAACAGCCCTACCCCTCTGCGCTGGCTTCGAGAAGTCACCGCGGGTTCACTGGAAGCCATCAGAAGACACATTTCGGCTTGGGAGATGCGTGTGCTGCATCCCGTGGAAGTCAAGAAGCACACGGGATTCTGTTTTTGGGTAATTTAAAGAGAAGGCAATTTTATAACTTGCATTAGGAAAAACCCCAGAGACTCAGAGGCCACATGAGGTAGCGAGCAGACTGGGGGACAGAAGAACTCATACGACTTCCTAAGGACTTCTCATGATTTCAGCATGTGCCATTTTAAACGGCCTCATGAACATTTTTGCATGTTAGTTTTAATTCGCCGTTAACGCTCTTCTGATATCAAATGAACAGAAGCTAATTTGTTTTCTTTCCTAAGGCCCCAACCTAACACAGACACATCAAGATTCATTGAAGGGCATAAAGTTCCCAAAACAGTAAAAGAGCTGTACGGTCTGTCATCTTTTAGTACTTAGAGCTGTACATGATTTCTCGACGTGAGAACTGGTTTTGTATGTATTCTTTAGATAAAGCAAGGGGCTGTTTAATATATTTGAGAAACCGGCAGCCAAAATAATCAGCCCCTAATCTACATTCCCATTATAACACTTTGGACGTTTTAAATTTATGCATATGGTCTACTTGAATACGCTAGCGAACGCCCCTGCGAAGAAAAGACAAATATTTATGTACAAATAAATAGTGCTTTAGCGAACAGGCACTCAGATGTGAGGGCTGATATTTTATGACTTGACTCTTAGCCTCGATAAAACATGCTCACAAGGCAGCATTTTTCTTTGGGGATAAGTCATAACTTTGCCTTGGAGGGCTATTAGGGGCCCATTTACTGACATGGGACCGAAACTACAACTCCTACAGAGACATGTTATTTAAAAAGGAAGGCGGATTTTCGGGAAAATCCCCCCCTGGGGACTGGAAGTTCCCAGAGTAGTGTCAGACATACAATGCAACATTCCTTATTGGAAAAGAGAATACCCTGTGGCAGCAATTTTTGCTAAGTGAGATATGGTGGGAGGGCATCATTTCTCCATGGAAGAAATCTGCGGGTTTGCACCGATGGAAAACTCACAGCTTCAAATCACAGGCTGTTTTTAGAATTCTCACGGGCCTGCCCGAGAGAATGTTTATTTCCCTATCTATGTATGGAGAGGCACATCATTTAGTTTAAAGTCTGAGCATATTTCCTGGGAGTGGACTTGCCTAAAGGTAAGGGGATTGGGTCCTGGGAAGTTCTACATCAATTTTACCACTGAGCCACAATGTCTCTAATGCTCCAGAGTAGTTGTCCAAGTAATGGGAGTTCTCTCCTCTGGTCAGATGTTGGAGGTGTGGGAGGAACTTTGCAACATACATTCATCTGTAACATTCATCTGTAATATACATTCATCTGTAGGTATCAGGTGCCTCCCACCCCAGCCTTCACTCAGACATGGACTCAGACCCTAAGGAAGTTTACTTTCTGCTGGACGACCAAAAAAAGTGGGGGTAATAAGTATTACTTGGACATGGCATTTACTAGGGAATAGAGCCCAGGAAACCCTGTGCCTTGCATCTCCGTGTCTCTCGATCTCCTGAAAGTTCTCTCTCATGCAACGCAAGGAGCCCAAACACAGGCAAGTTAGAGAGGAGCGTCGATCCTGATTTGGGTCAGCTCCTAAAACTAAGGGCCAGCTTGTGCCATCTCTGCTGCTCACCAGTGACCATGTGAGGATGGTGGGCAGGGTCCCCGATGGCAGACAGAGCATCAGTCTTTCTGTTTTTACCAAAGACTGAGCAAGAGGAAATGGGCTGCATCTCCTTTGAAATGTTGCATATTGCATGCAGATAGAAGATATTATTCAATTATGTCTTATAAGCAATCCAAATGTTCAATATCCAACATTTCAAATTGCTTCCAAATGATTATCTTCCTTTCTCCATCCAGCAGTCCATCATGGGAAGAAGGGGGCTGGTTATTACTTACTGCTCATTTCAAAATCAGGCCACCAGACAGATTCTGGTCTTTCTTCTCACACAGACAAAATTCCTGGAGAATGTATCGATGCCTTTGACCAACACTCCAGAAACAACAGCCAACATCTGAGTATTCACTACATGAAAGGTTTTCTGTGTAGGGTTTCACAGGCAATCTCTAAGTCATTTATGCAAAACTATGAGCTATGCATGTGACACATGATATATATATATATATATATATATATTTTTTTTTTTTTTTTTTTACTTATTTATATTTACCTAATTTAGTCATCCCAGTCTAGGAAGTAAGTGATAGATGGGAAAAATGATGCACATTAGTGGAATAGCACTAGATTTAGAGTCTGACTAAAATCCCAGGGGCATTGGTAGGAAAGCTTCCAGGTGAACTAGAGAAAGGCTCAAACAGCCTGATTGCCCTGGGAGCCCACCTCCACCTACCAGTTCTCTGGCCTTGGGCCTGTGACTTTGTTAGTCTTCCTTCCCTGTCCTCTGCAGTCTCATGGGGATAAAGCCTCCCAGAGTTGTGACTGGATACAAGGAGCCAGTATAAATAATCTGCCTAGAGTAGTGTCTAACATATATAAATACTCCCTACACGTTGGTTCTCAGCGTTCTTTTGACCTCCTAGCCGAATGTCACTGGACAAGCCACTTCTCCCCTCTGAACCTAAGGAAATGCTGGTGGGAAACCTGCCTACCTCACAGGCTCTGAAGAGATAATACCCACGACAATGAAAATAGTTTTGGAATTATAAGTCTCTAGAGAAATGTGATACCATGTATCACTTCTAAGATTGTCTCTAGCTCTGGCCAGTCCTGAGATCTTCTCCTAAGTGTCCATTTTTCTGTGGAATTAAAAGGCATTCATTCCTTGTTTTTGTTCTCCAAATAAGTACAAAGTACTTCCTCTGTGCTCACAGGTGGGATAGGGAGAAGAATAATGCAGAAGGTCCTCTCAAGACATTTGCAGCGTGGGAGTGGAGACAGACAAGAAAACCACGCTGACCACGCTGTATCCTAAATGCTCGGGTGATAGGATGGAAGGAGGCAGGAAGCCGCAGACTCAGCTCACAGAGCACAGAGGGGCCACAGAAGCTTCTCTGGCAGTCCACCGTTCAATATTACCATGCCCCCAGATAACTCCCAGTTGATGGATTCAACCTCTCTTTCCCCAATAGGTATCTTTTGAAAAGAAGTGAATTACTATGCATCTCTAGAGCCTTCTGATGGTTTGCTACACAGGAGGGCAGTGATCAAGGGGCTCTCATCTTGTACCTCTCTAGGGTTGGGCCTGCAGGATGCCAAGGACTGTAGAACTCACCAGCACACTTCAGATACAAGTTGTTTGGTTGGGTGAAATCTGGATGTCCTGAAGCACACCGCAGAAGATGGAGGCTATGATCACTCTTTTGTTACAGATGCCTGAATAGTTTCACGTCATTAGCCAAAAAGAGTTTTGGAATCATAATCACTAGTTTTTAACACCCTTGATACGTCACTCCACCATTCCCAGCCTTAACTCCGCTGCTTCTCAAACTCTTTCTCGGAAGAGACACTAATGGCAGCCAAGAGGAACCAAGGGCCTGGGACTAGCTTGGGGTCTTCCTCAGGCACCACATTTTTAAAAAAATTTCACACTTTACCCTAAAAACGAATGCCCACTTTGCCGTCTAAGCCAAAAGCAAAATATATGTATTTTAATGACCTATTACTTTATGCCTTATACTCTACAATCATACTATTTTCTGTCCAAATCTTTGTTTCATTTCTTAATATCTCTCTGATTCCCAACCATAAAAGCAACGCCACTGTAAGAAATCAGGAAATGATATCAAAATACAAATTTTTAAAAAAATTAAGCTCGTGGGAGCCTGGGTGGCCCAAGCAGTTAGGCAGCTGCCTTCAGCTCAGGTCATGATCTTGGGGTCCTGGGATCCGGTCCCACACCAGGTTCCCTATTCAGCAGGGAATCTGTTTCTCCCTCTCCCACTGTCCCTCCATCTGCTTGTACTCTGTCTCTCAAATTAGTAAATACATAAAATCTTTTTTTAACAAATAAGCTAAACTATAATTCCCAAACTACTAACCATGGTTGGTGCTTTTCTTTCTGCCCATTTCCGTATTTAATGTACACAACAAGTAAATATACCATTATATGAAAATATACATACACTTTGAGGTCTTCCTGTATCTCTATCTTCAAGGTTCTTTTCACTTACGAGTAATTACTTAATGAACATTTTTATGTAACACCTTGATGAGTGTAAGAGTTTAAAGTACAAGATTTGTGTCTGGCTGGCTTAGTTGTTACAGCATGCAACTTTTGATCTCGGGGTCATGAGTTCGAGCCCTACATTGGGCATAGAGCTCACTGAAAAAAAAAATTTAAATAAAAATTTAAGAAAAGATAAAGTAAATGTAACCTCATTTGAATTCAAACTCGACTTCCTTACCAGCCTCAGGTATGGTATAAACTTAATGTCATTACTTTGTTCAGAGAGTGGTAGTAGGGATGAAGCAATCCAATGTATGGGAAGTGCTTAGACATCCCCCAGCACATAGTACTCGCCATATAAGCGTTAAGTGGTGTTTCTTCTCACTAATCTAGAAGGCTACTTTTTCATATACTAGATTCCTTTAAGTGTTTTCATCTGGGAACTCCTGGATCTTCTATTTTCTTCCACCAAGAGCAATCTATCCATGTGTCCATGTGACCTTGCTTTTATATGCTGTCTCTACAATAAGAAGGCCAAACTGGCTAGGCTAATTCCCCTTTTGTGCTTCTTTTTGGGATTTTTCTGGCTATTCTTTCTTGCCCATTTTTCCATATGAACTTTAGAATAACTTGCTTAGTTAAAATTTTTTTCTTGTTCTTTGCAATTAAATTGTATTTGCTGAGTATTTGAATACGTGACCCTTTAAATTCCTTCTATAATTTACTACTCTTCATCTTCATTACATATCACTTTATTTTTATCACTGTCTACTCTATTCTTCAGGTGTTTTTTCTACCATAATATCTCCTAGCCCTGACACATATGCAGTTATTTTTAAAGAATTTTATCTCTGACATGACATAAAAAGAGATGAGAGAAAGTGGAATATTCTTCTGATACTTCAAAAGCATAATCTATATATCTATATATCCAGGTGGCATTCCCAAAGCATAGTCCTTGGAACCCTGCTGTTAACAGGATGTTAACAGGTTTTATTACATAGGAAAAAAGAGTAGGCTGTGTGAAAAAAATGCATTTCAGAAATTCTAAGTAAAACAGAATTAAATAAGTTTTTCTTCAGCAAGAATTCTCACAAACTTAGTATCACTCACATACTTTCTAAATCTCCAAAAAGAGATCTATTTTGCAAAAGTGTCCAAATGTCTGACCATGTGCCCTTTTCTAGAAGGAACATACCTTAGGGATTAAGCTCCTCGGTGCTCTGGTTTGGGAAATTCTACTGCGAATGGGTTGCTTCCAAGATTTTGAAGTGGGTACCAAGGGAGATTATTTTTTTTTCTCTTTCCACAACCACCATTCAGAGAGATGGACTGTTTACCTTTAAATCTGGATAACTGGTCTTGAGTATACAGGAAAGTCCTCTCAGATTTGGTCTGTGGGCTGACTGTGAGTTCTACTCTTCCACAGTGGGCTGTGTTTCACCCCCTTCAATGTCTTCATGTAGGTTTTAGTGAGAAATTGGGAGAGACCCAACAAGCCAAATGATACTCTAAGAGAGAAGCCCAGGCCAATATTCTATTGGTTAGACACTGGAATGACTCAACACTAAGTCAGAATGGTTAACGAGCACAGAAACTTTTTCCTAAAATACATACTGAATTTATTTTTACAATTCTTCATTTAGAAGAGAATGCTTTTTCTCCTCCAGGGAATTTTTATTATTTAAACAAGAAAACACCCTGTGCAAGTATTAGGCTATGTACCAAATAAAGGTTGTTTTGTTTTGTTTTTCCCCTTCTCTCTTTCTCTTCTTTTTTTTTTTTTTTCCTTTTTTTGGCAGGTGGGAAATCATTTCCATGCACTCTATTTGTTGGACCTTGGGGTAAAATTATATTTCATAGTTCCCTCATTCCCAGGCTATGGTAAAAAAGAGATTGATGTCTGAAGTTTCAACTATATTTGTCTTACAAATTTGTTTGGTTCTCTTGAGAATAATTATCTCATATCATTTAAAGGTCAGTAATTCCTTAGGAATGACCTCTCTGTTATAATTAGAGTAAGGGTATTTACATTGAGCTAGGAAAATTGAAAGCCAGTGGACTTAGTTTCTGGCATTACTACTTTATTAAACTGTTGCTCCTTGAAACAAATAGCGGGAGCCTTAAGGGCACTGCTTAACTGAATAATCACTTTTTTTCTTTCATTTTCTTAAAATGGATAATATTATAAAACATAGTAAAATAACAACTTTAAGGAAAAAATATTTCATAATACAATACTAAATCTATATAAATTAGGGAAAGGTGTGGCTGTTCAGAGGGATTTCCAATGACTTCTTTTCCAATTTTGCCAGTAATTTAGTTAGTCCCAGGCATCACCTTCAGGATTTCAGTGGAGCAGTAAGGAAAGAATGAGAAAATGAAGGAAGGAAGGAAAGAAGGAAGGGAGGAAGGGAGCGGGGAAAAAAAAAAAGAAAAAGAAAAAACAATCTGATCTTATAAATAAATAGTGAATCCAGTAAAAATTACACTCTTTTTAATCACACACTAATAAACCAGGAAAAAAAGAAAGAAAAGAAAAGAAAAGAAAAGAAAAAGACTCAGCTTTGAGCAGACTACTCAGAATGTTAGGGAGTATATGGGGTAGAAAGTAATGGGGTAGAAAGACATGGCAAGGGAATTTAAGAGAAACTTTAGGTTCTGTCCTCTCATGTCCAAGAGAGTAGAGGATGGAAACAACCCAGCTTTGATATTTTGAGTGAAGTGGCTCTTTCACTGCTCTTAGAAGATTATTATAGTTAATGTAGGTCTTTGCACACACTGACATTTCTCCAGCATCACAGGCTTTATGCTGTTGGATCATGGACTCCAGACACTAAGAAGATTCTTGAACCTAGTCCCAAGATACATAAAATTTTTCCTATGTGTCCTTAGAGTAAAATCAAAAGCTCCATATGGAATGTATTAGTCACTCTTGTAGCATCCATCAATAATCCTATTATCAGAGAAAAAAACTCAAAACTTAGCAAAAACATTGGATAGATGACAACTATTTTCATCTCCTATTTCATATTATGGCAGTCAGCTACTAGCCTAATGTACTTAATCTGATACCACAGTGACCTGGAAAAGTACCGTTCTAGCTGTTGATGCCAAATGTCAGGATGAGCTTTTAAAGCCCACGCCTTCGTCTCTATGAGTTGAAAAACAAGTAGAGCATTTTATAAAGCAGGAATCCCTAGGAGGAATGTTCCTCTGTAAAAAAACAAAAACAAACACAAAAGTCTCTTTTCAGGGACAAAAGGAATCAGAAAGCTCAAATGCCTCCCAGTTAAAAACAGAAATTCAAAGCCTAGGTCAGTTGCAAATAGGGAGTGTGATTTTATATCACAATGTGTGATGGAATATCAATCTAAAATTTAATGTAAAAGGACAGATGGCAGAAACACACTTCTTTGGAAGTACTTCCATAATCCAGGGTGCACACTGGCTCCTTGGAACAAATCATTACTAATAATAAGTTCCTCTGAAAAAATTATAAAGCAATGAGAAAATAATCTACAATAAGAGTCAGCAGATATGACTAACAGGATAACTAGAACTCAGCCATGTTAAGACAATTACAATGAGCTTTAAAATGGTTAAAGAAATAAAGGAAGGAATAGAAAACATGATGACATAATAGATACAATAAAATTAACTAAATAATTTTTAATAAAACCAAACAAGACTTTTAGAAATAATAACATATGGGTGCCTGGGTGGCTCAGTCAGTTAAGTGGATGCCTTCGGCTCAAGTCATGATCCCAGGGTCCCGGGACTGAGTCCCACATTGGGCTCCCTGCTCAGCAGGGAGCCTGCTTCTCCCTCTCCCTCTGCCTGCCTCTCTGCCTACTTGAGCTATCTCTCTATCAAATAAATAAATAAAATCTAAAAAAATACATTAAAAATAATAATGTAGGCACTTAAATTAAAAATTAAAAGCAGATTGTCCACTGCTAATATATCAGGTGACAGAGTTGGGGGAATTACCTACAGAGGAGCACAGAAAGATTTTAGAAATGAAAGAAAACAAAATAAAAAGGAGAGTTTAAGAAGCATGCAGGGAAAGCAAAAACAAAACAACAACAACAACAAAACAGAAGTCCAGCCTGCATACAAGCTTAAGAAAGAGAGAATAGGAAAAAATGGGGGCGTGGAACGAAATTATCCTAATTCCTGAATATTTTATTCCTTCCTTCCCTCCCCTTTTTAAAAAAAGATTTTATTTATTTATTTGACATACAGAGATCACAAGTAGGCAGGGAGGCAGGCAGAGAGAGAGGAGGAAGCAGGCTCTCCACCGAGCAGAGAGCCCGATGTGGGGCTCGATCCCAGGACCCTGGGATCATGACCTGAACCGAAGACAGAGGCTTTAACCCACTGAGCCATCCAGGTGCCCCTACCTTCCCCCTTTTTAAAAAGATTTTATTTATTTATTTGAGAGAAAGAGAGAGAGAGAGAAAGTGAGAGAGAAAGATCATAGGCAAAGGGGAAGGGTAGAGGTAGAACCAGTCTCCCCACTGAGTAGGAGTTCAATGGGGTACTTGGTCCCAGGACCCTGGGATCATGACCCGAGCCAAAGGCAGATGCTTAACTGACTGAGCCACCCAGGCACCCTTTCTTTTTTTTATTTCTAGGTAGGCTACATATCCAGTGCAGAGCCCAACACAGGGCTTGAACTCAGACCCTGAGAGCAAGAGTCGGAAACTTAACCCACTGAATCACCTGGTGACCTAAGCCCTGAATACTTTCAACAGGACATTTGTTACAAGTATAGTTGAAAACTAGAGGACTCATGGCTCACTGGCAGCTATCAAAGAACAACGGGAGAATGGGAATTATAGGTTATACTGAATACTAGGTAGCCAAATACAAGGTTAGCTATCAGTCTTCATTTAGATAAATAAGGTTATAAGATAGTTTCCTCAAATTCCATTTACTAAGACAAGTAAAGAACCTTTCTATAACATTTAAGGGTTTTTTGTTTGTTTTGTTTTGTTTGTGTTTTTTAATATTTCTAAGGACTGCTGATTTGCAACCTTGAGACCATGAATGTTTGTTTTAAGGAACTACCTGTGTTCCCTTGTTCTAGAGAACTGTGTTTGCTCACTTTAAACTGTCACATGGGGTTATGACTTTTTTTTTTAAGATTTTATTTATTTATTTGTCAGAGAGAGCGAGAGAGTGAGCACAGGCAGACAGAGTGGCAGGCAGAGGCAGAGGGAGAAGCAGGCTCCCCGCCGAGCAAGGAGCCCAATGTGGGACTCGATCCCAGGATGCCAGGATCATGACCCGAGCCGAAGGCAGCCGCTTAACCAACTGAGCCACCCAGGTGTCCCTGTGACTTTTTTTCAGTGATCATGAAGTTAGTACAAACAAACAAAACCACATTCTTCCAGTAAAATATAATAATGCAGTTGTTTTAAAAGATGATTTTTAAATAGCAAGAAAAATAATCTCTTCTTCCACTGTTGATACAGGTGAAAAGCTGGAAAATTTTCTCAAATTAGGGACAGACATAAATCCACATGTTAGGAAACAATTGAGTCTAACAGGATAAAAAAAGAGCCACCACAAACCTAGACACACTAGAGGCCAGAGCAAAACACCAAAGAAAGTTTAAAAATAACCAGAGGGAGAAGAGATATTACCTACCAAGGAACAACTGTTAGAAGGACATAAAAGTTACTATTCATTCACTCATTCATTCCTATTTTCAGCATACGTCTCAAATATTTATGAAACCTTTCCTCTTATTGGAACCCGGGGGTGACACCAGGCACACCTGGACCGTCAGGATCATCTTCTGGTCTCAATATCCCAAACATATTTGCAAAGTCCCTGTACCATAAAAAAATACAGTCACAGGTTCCAGGGGACATGGACATGGACATCTTAGGGCAGGGGCATGATTCTGTCTCCCAGAGAGATGGCGTCCTCATCCCTTTGGAAGAACAGTCATCCAAAAACTCTGTATCCGGCTAAAGGTATCATAAGACTATTTCTGACAATGAACAATAGAGAGTCTAACAGGCACAGGCCCTTGCTGAGAGAAGCCCTGAGGGCTTTTCTTCGGTAAGAAGAAAACTGAATACAGATGGAGGGATTGAGAAGCAAGACGCAAAATTTTTTTAAATGCACACATATGCATTAACTGTATTAAAAACAATGATACAATGTCTAATTCTGAACATTTGAAAGACACAGTGGCATCAAAGTTGCTGGCAAGCAGTCGTATGGAAGACGACATGGGGACCCAGGTGCTAAGGGGAATTCCAGCAACTGAAGGTTCTCAAGAGGCAACAATGTTGCTTCACTACAGAGAGTCCACATTAACATTTTGAATAACCCCTAACAGAACAAAATATATAGAAACAGAGAGGGGGGGAAAAATCTACCCAAAAGATACCACAACCCACAGACTCGAAATACAGCATATGAACCTCACAAGACAGCCTCAAAATATGAGAAACAAAAATGGACAGAATTGCAAGGTGAAATTAATGAACACCTATTTCCAGTTTTATCATACTGCTCTTAGAACTGACAGGCAAAGGAGGCAACACATCAGTAGGAATATATGATAGATGAGCAATTTAATAAGCAGGTGCGCTAATGAACCTATAAAGAGCCCTGTACCTGCCCATAGAGTATTCCTTTCTAGAACACCCATATAGTTGCAAAAATTGACCAAACACTAAGCTGCAAACCAAGCGTCCTATATACCAAATTGTCTGTATTGGTGCTGTCCAATGGAAACATCATGTAAATCGCGTATGTAATTTTAAAGTGTCTAGTAGCCACATTTAAAAAGGTGAAAGGCAGGTGGCATTCATTTTAATAATACACTTTATTTTACCCAATGTAACCACATACTATTTCTTTTTCATACTAAGTCTTAGAAATATAGAGCATCTCAAGGTGGGCTATGCCCAGGACAAGTGTTCATTAGCCACATGTCACGAGTGATTACTATAATGGGCAGAGTAGCGCCCGATCACACAGACCACCCTCTCATACCCCAGGGTGATGGAATTAGAAATCAAAACCAAAAGAGCATTTAACCGATCCCAAATTCCGATGTTTGGACCTTTCAATGATACATTCAAACATGTCTCAAATATAGACATTTGGCAAATGAAAAAAATCTTACTTCTAGATAATGTATGATTAAAATCAAAGGCAAATTATGAAATATTTAGAATTAAACAAAATAAATGAAATAAAATAAATAAAAGAAACAAAATAAGTAAATAACAACATAAATATAAAAATGTGGGGGACAAAATGTATAGCTTTAACTATCCAGAGACTTACATGGCAAGTTGGGATATGACAGAAGGGGCAGGTCAAGTTAATGGGTAAAGGATGGGCCCTTCATCAAATAGTCCAGGACAACTGGCTTTTCACAAAGCAAAAACATCTCTCATGGGAATCTTGTCTCATGCCATACACAGAAAATGAATTTAGTCTGACAACAGAAAATATCTCTACTTGGACAATGGGGCCAAGTTATCAAAGGGCTTAAATGATGGATCAAGAACGTTAAATCAAGACAAAAGCAACTGGGGCCCCTGGGTGGCTCAGTGGGTTAAGCCTCTGCCTTCAGCTCAGGTCATGATCTCAGGGTCCCGGGATCGATTCCCACATCCGGCTCTCTGCTCAGCGGGGAGCCTCTTTCCCCCTCTCTCTCTGCCTGGCTCTCTGCCTACTTGGGATTTCTCTGTCAAATAAATAAATAAAATCTTTTAAAAAATGTTTTTTTTTTAAGACAAAAGCAAGTATCTTTGGCCCCAAACCTTCAATGATTACATCCTTATTTCCCACATTATTGTAAGATGAAGCAGATTGATAAATGGGCCATACTGGGGATGCCTGGGTGGATCAGCCGGGCAAGCATCTGCCTCCATCTCCAGTCCTGAATCAGGCTCCCTGCTCAGCCGGGAGCCTGCTTCTCCCTCTGTCTGCCACTCCCCCTGCTTGTGCTCTCTTTCTGACAAATAAATAAATAAATAAAATCTTGTTTAAAAAAAGTTGGGGGCCATAATTTACAGGCCAGTATGGATCTAGGATTTGTGAACAGACAACAGCAGGGGAGGTGCTCACTGTCTTAGAATCACCTGGAACTGAGTGTGTGTGGCTTTGGGCAAGAAACAACCCTAGTTCCTTAGCCTTGGTTTTCTCAGCCATAAAACAGCGATAATGATGCATACCTCTCCGGATAGTAATACAAAATTACATAGTACATCAGGTCCCGGAAGGTATCGGTTCTTGTGCTCTGAAGTGTGAAGTCCAGAGTGCATCAAGGATGCCCGTCCTAATGCCCTGCACACTCCTGCAAGCCTGCCAGGTCTGGGGAGTTCCATGGTGATGCATAATATCCCAGGGGTCCACTGAGGTGGACATGAAAGGCAAGGCCCCTGAAGTCAAGCAGACATTCCTTTGAATTCAAGGTCTACCTCTTGTTAGCTATTAGACCTTAGCCCAGTTAGTTAACATCTCTAGCCTCAGAACTTGTGACTGTGAGCAGGGTTAGTAATAGTGCCTGAGTCTCAGTTAGGACTCCTAGTTTCGGCAACAGACACCAACTCTGGGCAACCTGCACAGAAAGGGGTTGTATTAAGGGTCCCGAGAAGTGGTAGGTGCTCCCAGGCTGCACAGCCATGGTCCGTGTCCAAAGTCACGCCTCCAACTGGTCCCATAGAGATGTCACTGCTGACACCAATGCTCCCTGGCTACAGCCCTGGGTGTGGCTCTTTTGAACAAAACTTGCTCGAGGCAGTAACTGTCCCTTTGTGCCATTAGCTCCCTGATTTGGGTTCAGAACAGGGACCTCTGCCTGATGGAGTCCAAAGCACTTGTTTGTGTCCTAGCTGCGGGAAAAGCTGGGAAAGTACTTCCTTCAGCTTCTGCAGAAGGAAGAAGTGACTCTGAGCCCCCAACCAGACCTTAGGCTGGGAAACAGTCCAAGAGCAAGGGAGTTTAGACACTGGTTGCCTACAAGGAATATCCACTACACCCATCTGAAGGATTACCATCAGGAGAAGATGAGCTCACAAATACACAGCACACCTCAGACGTCAGCGGACAGGCTGAGACAGCACAGAGGGGACACGACGGTATTTGTGGAAAAACAGAGAATACTGTGGCCCGGAGTTAGGGGAGATACATTAGAAAATTGTAGAAGATTGCTTCTTGTGTTCCTACCCAGCAAGTTAACAAATGTTCCCAGAGATTCTGAATTCTAAATTCACACGTATAACACAAAGGTCCTTGAACAACTCTGAAGTCATGTCATGTTCTGGAAGAAGACAGAGAATCTTATGTTTGGCTTTCTTCTGGACAAGACTCACTTGTGAGGAGACAATGGAGAAAAACTGTGTTCTCATTGTTCCCAAGGTGTCAGGTAGATAGGGGGACATAGAAACAGATGTGGTTTTTTATTTCCATGAGTTTTCTTTTTCAAGCAGAACTTAGAATATTTTGATGGAGATAGTTCTAGCAGAAACGTAGAGGGGGCAATTGCTTTTTTTAGTGAAAGAATTGAACTCGTGGAACAAGACACTTCTTTCCAGACGCCATTCTTTTTATGAATAAGCTCAAATACATACTCACCAGTGACTTTGCATTTTAGTCTTATGCTTGCCTGTGTGAAGAGGGAGCAAATGTAGGTGGCTTGAAGACCCCCCAGTGACTGACCATAGGGATTTTTGCAATTCTCATTAAAATCTTTCCTGCTTAGATGTTTATTTCTTCAACCCTGGCCTCATTTGATGCAAACTCTGGGATGAAGATTTCTATCAGACCCTGAGAAGGTTCGAGGGAGGGACCATAACTTCTACCTTCCTGCTACTTCCCACAAAAGCTGGGGCAGGGTCGTGGGGCCTAGAAGGAACGTTCATCAAGGATTATTTACTAGGGGTAGTCTGTGTGCTGTGTCTGGTGGGCCACGGCCCCTCTCTGCTCCTTGGGGCACACATGGTGTCCCCCAGACTCACGCTGTGAGAGTGATCATCACGAAACCCTATTTATTAAATGGCCCTATGCATGGGGTTCTGGCCCATGTACGTGAGTAGAGCGGTCACAGTCCACACCCTTTGGGAGCTTACAATATCAAATGGGAAATTTTTCACAGCCTGGAGACGACGGGTGAGGTAAGGCGCTGAAAGCACGCATTCACCTCACATGTGGAGCCCGGCTTTTCTCCTAGCCAGTGGTTATTCTGTCTGGCCTCCAGGCTCTAGCTAGGCTACCATTTCGAAGCAGCTAAACCTCAGCTCCCTTCAAAGGTCCATTGTTGAGGGGAAGGGGGTTGTCTATTACTGGAAGAATTCACTGGAAGGCCCTGTGCTAAGTCGATCCTTATACCAGAACCTCCACAAGCCCAGAGGGACTTCTCGTTCGCAAGATCCAGTGCCGGTTTCAAAGCAAGCCCCAGGCCGGTTTCAGAGGTGGACGCCATATTGTCACTTCTGTCCAGAAGCGTACTGGTGACCCATTGGGGGTGAGGCAGGCCTAGTGACCAGATTATGATAGAGCCCAGCAGGTATACTACAACACATGTCCATCTGAGGACAGGAAAATGAGCACGCGGGGGAGAAAACTGTTCCTCCTGACATGTGGGGGATCACAGAAGGCTTCGAGGAGGGGCAGGTATTTGAATTAGGTCTTGAAGTCGGGAGCTTGACAGGCAAAGACCAAGGAGCAGGCATTGTCAACTTCTGGATGGGTTCTGGAAGAGCTGGGGAAAGTGATGTATTTATGGGTCAGGCTGTCCAATAATTCTTTCCCACGTGGGGCCCATTTCATCTACCTCAAAAATCCCTGGATCTACGCCAGAAAGGAGGATTGGGGTGAATTCCAAATCTGGCTAGGAGCCACCCCTGTCCTACCTCCTCCTGCTGTCACCCCTGCTTGCTCCATTTCATCTGGAAGAAGCCGCACCCCGACAGCACCAAAATGACAAAGAAGGGAACAATGACAACCCCCCCCCCCCACATCCCTGCCCCAAATTGCAGCAGTGCCACATGACTGAAGACCTCTGGGATTGCTCAGAAACCCATCCTCATCCGGCCATCCCTTCCTTTCCGGGCCACCCGTCGGATGAACAAAAGCAAGGCATTCCCACACATTGTCAAACACGTGTGGCCACTGACTCCCATCCTGGGAGCCAACAGATAGGCCTCCGCGGTCGTTGTGCCTGCCAGGCGTTTGTTTGACAGTGGCAATGACAGGGAAAGAAGCCAGGGTCAGGTCTGGACCTCAGCGGATGGTAGAATCCAGCCCCCTTGCCTTTAGTCCAGAGGACGCACAAGTCATGAAGCAGAAACAGTTCTTTCTTACCCAGGTTTTCAGGAAGAGGTGGTTTAGAAACTGACGTGTCTAGCCTGATATCAGATGCTTCTCTCTCGTGAGCCTCCCCCTGCCCCAGGCTATCCCCTTTACTCTTCCGTTGATGTGGGATCACACATTTAAGAGGCGCCTGCTTGTTCTTTCCCTCCACACAGTCATAACTATCAGGATAAAGGACAGCCTTAACCAAGGGTCATCTTCTTGGGAGAAGCTTTGCACCAAATTCCGATTAATTACATCCTGCAATTTCCTCTGCCCGTGTTGATCTCAGATGAAAGCACACACTCATCGATACCATTCCTATCAAAGTAAGCGATTATTAACTATCTTACTTTTTTCTAAAGAAAAATGTAAGGGTTGTCCTGGTCCAGGATTTCACAACCTTACACCCCAAAACGAGCCAGCTTTGAAAGAACATTTCAGCTTGGTGAAATGAGACCTCTTGCAGGTCAGCAAAGTTCAGCCAGGATTCGTTCTTCACGTGCGTGAGTTACTCAAGATTCTCCCCGATTTGGCTGGAAGCTTGCAGTTTTCCCATGTGTGCCTCACTCTTTGTCACTCTGACTCTCGATTCTTTTTAATGGGATCACCTACCAAAACCAAACGTGTGCTGTTTCTACGACATGGTAACAGTCCATGTTTGGATTCCATTTGTGCGTGTTATTTAGAAGAAATTACACAGTGTTACTATAAATGAAGTTCTTCTGGAAGCCTGATAACTTGCATAAAGGGATCTCTTCCTATAAAATGGAAGCAGTTCTAAAGATTTTGTGACAGTGAGTGAGGAGTGGTACCGAAATTGCTTGGAAATTGTCGGCTCAAGAACAAGGGGCATTTGGGGACTTGTCACTATTATTGTTATGATTTTTGTTACAGTTATTCTGGCTGAACTTTTTCATCCATCTATACTTTCTACATCAGACAAAGTAACCTAGGCAGGAAGTTATCCATCAGTGAATGTGCCATATGGATCTGTTACCCTAGGTTTAAATGACCAATGAGAGTTTTCTTCCTTGGAAAAATAAATGGCTGTGTATTATTTCATTCTAAACAGCAGAAGAGAAGTCTTTTATCATATTTCTCTTATTAACTTAGACTTTTCAACTTTATAACTAGATAATTATATATAGCATATGAAGAGCCAAAATCATTCATTTAATTTCCCTTCATGGTCAAGTTCATAAGTGGAAGAGAAGACTAGGCTAAGATGATTCTTTGTTGGAAAAATAAAGGTTATTTTCCATCACTGCAAACCTCCTATAGGGAAGCAGAAGGAAAAACCACCCATAACCCAAATACCCCAAGAGCAACAAGTTGCAATCGTAGTAAATCCATGCCTGCTCTTTTCACTCTTCAATGTTGGTTGTGAATGAAATTTTTACATTATAATTTAACATTATAACATGACAACTTTTTTTTAAGATTTTATTTATTATTTGACAGACAGAGATCACAAGTAGGCAGAGAGGTAGGCAGAGGGGGGGCGGGGAAGCAGGCTCCCCGCTGAGCAGAGAGCCTGATACAGGGCTCGAACCCAGGACCCTGGGATCACGATCTGAGCCCAAAGCAGAGGCTTTAACCCACTGAATCACCCAGGCGACCCCCAAGTACCCCTTATTTTAAATAGCTGCACAATGTCGCATTAAGCAAATGATTTACTCCAGGGCGTCAGATTTTTCCCCTCTTTTAAAAAAAATTACATTGGGTATCTTTGTGCATAAAGCTTTCTCCAGCCTTAGGATTAAAAATTCTCATCGTATCAATTTTCAGAAGCGAGAGTAAAATCCTAGTGAATGTTTTGTCTTTATTTACAAGACTCTTTTGAGTCCATAATTATTTTATTGAAGTAGAATCTTGTCCCTGGCATGGGGAGCACCCACTCATCTACCATAAGACAAAAAATGACCTCCCGGTTAGCGACATACAACTTCATCATTTCAGAGGATGCCCTCTTCACAATGACCTCGGTTTTAGCCAAATCACATGTGAAGATGATCGCACTGTCCTTTCTCAAATTCAAGACGTCAGTGTTCCGTTCTGGGCATACCTAGGGTTTGGTTCCGTTTAGAGGGAACTCCGTAAAGACGTGAAGAGAAAAAAGAGAGAGAGAGACAACTTCTCTCGGAGCAGTGTTTGAGTATTATTTATGTGATGGGAGCAGAGCCATTTTACTTTGTTTTCCTACCCTGTGTTACAGAGTGCCGTGGGAGGGTGTGACACGAGGGTATGGGAACGGTCTCGTGCGACCGTCTCACAGTTGCACGGGCCACGTGACGACAACGTGTCCGGAGCCCGGGCTGTCAGTCTGCAGCGCCAAAGTCAGGCTGCTCAGATTCGGCTTCTGAGCGACGGTAAGAGAGATTCCAGAGGGACACATTCAAGAATGACTTAGAAATTACAGACCAGATCACACAACTGTCATAAAGCTATCATCAGTTAATAAAACAGGGTTTTCTTTTCATTCGAAAAAAGTTGGCTTTTTTTCTCCCTTAAAAAAAATATTGATGTTGGAAGCCTTTGGCACTTTGTCTGACCCTCCGTCTGCTGACTTTTTCATTTCCTGTTTCTTTCTTTCTTTTTTTTTTTTCATATATATATATATATAACTCAGCGATCTCTGAATCAAGCTCCCCATGTGTTAAAAACAAATGTACATTCCCTAAAAATAGTTGAGCTTCAACATCCTGGCTCCCAGAGCCCTGCCATTCTAGGGTCTGTGGCTTCTGTGAACAAAGATGCAGGCTTCTCCCCCCACCCCCTGCTCCTCCCCTGTGCTCCCACAGAAACTAGGCTGTGGAGACATTTGTAGGAAGAAGTCCAAGAATAAACATGAGAGTATTCTGAATGAAAAGTAAACCTCTAGTAAGGAAGAACACAACGGTGTCTGCAAAGTGCTTCCTAGACGGGCTTGGTTTCAATGGGAACCCTTATTTATAGCTCTATGGGGGGCAAGAGGAGGGGCCCGGGATGAGCCAGAAGATAAACTCACTTAGTCACACACCTTCTCTCTCTCTCTCTCTCTCTCACACACACACACACAGGCACACCCACTCACTACAGCTCCCTGTTCCTCGTAGTAATATGGCCCTGCAGGGCGCTATGGGAGACACTGAGAGACTGCTTGTCCATGAGCCAGACCCTGTGCTACCCGCCCTCCGCACCACCAGCAGCCTTAGGAACTTACAGACACCCAACAAGGGCATGCTACAGAGTTTTACACAAGATAGAGGGGAAGGAGAGGCACAGGGCCTGCTGTGAGGTCCCAGAACAAGTGTGGGACCTTGGCAGCCTCCCCAGGGAGCACATACTGTAACCCACACATAGAGCTTGCTCAGTCGGCCAGTGACAGAGGAGACAGGTGGGAGAGGCGCATTTCCTACTCATGTACTGGGAGACCAGTCACTGCAAGCAGTGCCACCGTTCAGGGTGTCTGGGGCAGAAGGGACAAGGGTAAGAGAAGACAGAAGGGTAAGAGGCACCATCCAGGTGGGCAGAGAGGCCTCTAGGACCACAAGAGACATTTGACCTTGATCGCAAGGGCAATGGGAAGCAATGAAGTGGGGAAAGACACAAGCAGATGAGCACATGGGTCTGAGAGTATTCTGAAAGAGTAGTTTAAGCTCACTCCACCCCTAGCATTTTCTTCTTTATCTTTCTCCTCTCTGAACAGATATCTGACTCTGCTTTGTGGTACTTTAGGATAGGTGTGGGACCCAGGGCAGTAAGAAGATAATACCCTGCAAGAACTTCTGGCTTTTATTTGCAAAATTTAAGCATTCGAGGGAACGTGGAGATTTGGAGAAGTTGTGAGGGGTTCCAGGGAGAACGAGGATGGAGATGGGGGCTTTCCACCAGCTTAGAAAAAAATAGATTTTTTAGAAGTGGAGAAAAGGGAGTGGTTAGAAGGTTCTAGAACAGTGGGTATGGAGGACACAAGTGAAGCAGCAGCATAAACCCTGAAAGAGAAAGAGACATGTGGGCAATGCTCATCCCAGAGAACGTCTATCGGATGCCTCGAAAACTGTGACCGTGCAAGACCCCAGAAGCTCGACAATCCCAGGGGGTCAGGAAACCCTCAGGGATATGTGAGAAGAAAGGTGCTAATAGCCTGGAAGGACAGGCCTTCGAAACTGAGGGAAAGGTGATCATGAAAAATAAAACACCGTGATATTTCTCCAACTGCTGATGGGGACCACGCTTCATAACGTGTGTGCACATGGAAAGGCTCGGGTCCGGCTCCCGTGTGACCAGCAGACTGGAGAGAAGCAGATAAGAGAGAGAAACCCCACCTTCCCTGGGCTGACAGAAGTGAGAATGAACAGAAGTGGATAGATTGGCAAAATATTCAGAAAATGAAAGAGCAAGTACTCGGTGACTGGTCAAACGTGGCAGTGAGTGAGATGGAAAATTTCAGAATAACTCCCAGGTTCCAGGCCTGAACAATCGGTTGGGTGGGAGTATAAAATATAATCCACTTCCTGCAGTGACCAAAGGCACAGGGGGGCTGAAGGAGCTTGCCTGGAAATTTCCCCGGAGTGATAAGCAGCCATCATATACATCATATGTGACCAAGAGCGTATGAACAAAGAGGTACCGAGGGCTTCCAAAGGCAGAAACTGTAGTTATTAGCTAAGTAGATAATCTCAGAGGTCGATACACTGCCAGAGATATCACCAATCTAAGTCCTTCTTGTCCATGTCTCAGAAACAGAAAATGAAATATTTATGAGGCAAGACGCCTCAGGAGTCCGATGGCCGGAAGGGCTCCCGAAAGCAGGAATCTTCTCTCGAAGGGATCATGTGGCAGCAGCTTCTGTTTCTGCACTCCCAGACCCCAGAACTTCCCGTCTTTAAAGCGAGACTGCATTTGGGATTCATTCCTGATCAGAAGAAAGGTCCCTTTACCTTCCGTGGAAAACCCTCTTATTCACCTGCTGCTTTCCCATTTTGCTCTTTGGAGCCACAAAGACTTAGTGCTATTCCTTTTCCATACTACATACTCAAAGCTGTCCTCCCATTTCCTCTAAGTCTTCCCTACCCCAGGCCATAACCATATATCAGTTCCTTTATCTCTTGTTTTCAAAGGATGTAGGAACGGAAACAGCAACTAATATTTATTGCATGTTGCGAGAGTCGTAAGAAGTAGGAATGTCTTCCCCACTGTACTGGGATGTCTTTGCCGCCCACCGGCAGTGTGGACAGGACTCTGAAGTCCTAGAGGTGGGTGGGCAACGCAAAGAAGGCGGAGCCTGGGCCCCTGTGCGTGGATGGCCACTATGCCCCTTGCATGAGACTGGGATGCAAGTAGGAAATAAATTTTCCTATGTTAAGCCATTGAGAGTTGGAATTTTATCTGTTACCGTGGCCTGTGTTACCCCCAAGTAATATAGAAATTGCTAGTGGAAGTCAGAGTCGGCTAGGACAAAACCCTGAAATGTG
This sequence comes from Mellivora capensis, assembly GCA_004024625.1. NCBI lineage: Eukaryota > Metazoa > Chordata > Mammalia > Carnivora > Mustelidae > Mellivora > Mellivora capensis. Next base: position 82,196 of record PISX010004675.1, on the reverse strand, counting down.
TGGCAATGACTTCATGGCCTGTTCTAAAGGTCATAGAAAGGGTCGAAGGGATCAGAATGATGGCACGTTGGGTCTTAGCTGCCTTTAGCAAGGCATGGCAAGGAAGACATAAGCTCAGGAAAGAACTGGCCAATTTTCAAGCAAGGCTGGAGGGAACAGAGAAAGTCTAGGAAGCAAGGATCTTAAAAGTTTGGAAAGGTCAATTGCTTCTAAACCCCTAAGAGTAAAAGATGAAATTGAGGACTACTTTGGTAATAATGCCCCAGCAAGACTTCCCAGTTGAACAAGGTAACTTGGTCCTGGAGCAAAACCCAGATTAAATATATTCTATATAAATAAAGATATTCTATATTAAGGAATAAAGATATTCTATATTAAAGAATAAAGGTATTCTATATTAAGGAATAAAGGTATTCTATATTAAAGGTTTTCTCTTTTATTGTGACCTCAGTGAAGCTGCCATTTATTTAAGAGAGAGGTATAGAAGGAAGAACGTGAAGAACTATGAAAGTTTAAGAATAATGTATAAGAAAGAAATCTATGCGTGATTACCAGCACGAGGAGATGACTGAACCAAACAGACCAGAAGCCTCCTATGTTTCCAAGATTGTTCTATCACGGAAGAAATACTGAGCCTGGACCAAAAAAAAAAAGAAGGAAAACTCTTTTGGTTGTTTAAATGTTAGATACCCTTCGGACACCAGAACTTAGACCACAAGGAAGTCGAACTGCCTACAAGGGGTACTTGTCAATGCCCAGTTTAGGGGTGCTCATGGAGGATACCGGGCAAGGAGGATTCTCGGAGGGAAGAGCCAGAGTGCTCAGATGGAGAACAACGGACAGAGGGTTTCTCATAGAGCATGAAACCATGAAGAGCCTCTTGTAGAACGGACAGAGAACTCAGAGAACCTGGACTCTGAGCCAGACGCTCTAAGGCGATGGGATTTGGAGCAGTCTCCTTTTGGAAAGAGGTGAGCATGGAAGACGACGACGGAGGGGGACAGGTGACCCAAGGCTGGAGTGTGACAGACACTGCTATGTGTTCACTAAAATTCCTTCTCTTTCCTCCTGGGCACAGAGTAGATGTACTGCCCAGAATCCCTTGCATTTACGTGTGGCTACCAGACTGAATTCTTGACAAGAGAGTATTTCTGGAAATGATTTATGTGTAATCTCTCTCCTCAGCTGCAGGTACAGCTATAAGGCGGAATGACCTCAGGGAGGGGAGCATCCACATTTGACCGTGGAGGGGTCAAGAAATAAATTTTAATTGCACTGGGTTCCTGAGAAGTCAGAGGGTGTTTTTTTTTTTTTTTCTGTTAGTAGATCTTACCTTAGTAGACCTATTTTAGTAGCAATTGATCTAACCTTAATGAAATATAACATGTTATCTCACTTCATCTCCAGTTTCTAGATGAAGAAATTAGAGAAGTTAAATGGCTTATTCAAGCCAACTCATTTAGTAAGAGGAGCATCTAGTGCTAGAACCTTGGTCTATCTGGTTTCAAAGCCCATATGCCTTTAATAAATGTACTATACTATTTTCCGGAAAAGCAGACCTCCAGATCCTATACCCTCTGGATATTTCTAGTTTGTCCACATTTTTTCAGACCTCCATGCAATAGTTTATGCCATAATTTAGGGGTGTCATGACCCAAATTACTTCTCTTTTCTAGAATCATCTTCTATGAATGGCACCCACGAGCTCTCCAGTGAAATTAGCGACCAAGCCATCTCCTTATTGACTTTAATCAACCAGTGCCTCTAGACCTTGTCAGCACTGCCAAGCCCCTTTCCTCAATTGGAATTTAAATAATTATCTTCCATCCAAGAGGAGACTTGATAATCAATCCTGTTTAATTTTTTCTGCGTAATTTCAGCCAAGATAAATTCTTGCCTGTCCACATTGTTCTTGAAGTACTCAGATGACCATGCCCTTCTAGGAGTACCCCACACTGGGACAGAATCAGCATCGTGCGAGGACCCGTATTTTTGGATTCTTACTATGACCAGTCACTGTGTCTAGGACCTTCTCCACATATTCCGTGTCATCTTTTCCTCACACCCACTTTACAGACGAAGAAAGTCATTTTGGATATGTTAAGACTGCCCAGTTAGTGAGTAGAGCCCATCATTGGCCCTAATCACTGAGTGAGTATCTTACGACCACTTTTTTCCCCCTCACCCTGGAAGAGAATGAATATTGCATGGTGAAACTTGGAAGGCATGATTTTAGGAGATTTTAAACTTGAAATGGAATTATTTGGGGAGGGTCTCTATGTAGTAAAAGAGTCCATACAACTAAATAATGGAAGTAGAAGGAAGTTACCGACTAGATACCTTGAGCCCAAGCTAGCTAGCCTCCCAGTCTACGAAAGCAGAGAGCTTTTCCCCTGTGAACACTGTCCACTAGAGGGAAATAAATACTGGTCAGTACTCTTTGTTTGAGCAAATGAAGGAGGACTTAGTAGGCAGATACAAAACTCTACAGGAGACAAAAGTTTCAAACATACGAGTATGCATTAGGCAGCTATTATGAGACATTGGGGGAGGGGCATGGCTTAGGGAAAGGGGAGATAATTGACATAAACGTACGCATGCCCGTGCACGCAAACACATACACACATGTACACATAAGACACAGATATTGACTACCCCTGACTACTCTTCTTGGGTATTGTGGAGCTGAGGTACACCCAGGCCAGCAACATCATGAAGGAGATATGCAGACCACAGTTCTAGAAGCCCTGCATTTAAATTTGATAGAAATATCCAGACTTAGCATAGTGTCGGCTGGAGAGGCAGGTCCTCCAGCCTTTCTCAATGTTATGGGATTCGTGGCCTCTCCAAAGTTCTCATGATACCAACACGAGGGAATGGATGCCCTGTTTGGCTCTCCTAAGTTCTAGGGGTTTTCCTTATTTCTACTCCCACCTAAGTCGTCCTTTGTTCCTCTCCAGTTCTCCTTCCCTTCTCTCCCCCCTCTACTCTATTTCCTTTACCCCAAGTCTCTGTTTCTCCTTCCTTCCTTCCTTCTTCTCTCCTTCTGTTCTCCACACTCTCCCTTCCTTCCTTACTTTCTCTCCCTCTCTCCTTCCTTCTATCCATTTTTATATCTTCTTTTTTAGTCTCTAGTCTTCTTTCCAACATGTTACTCTGTATCGGTTTCTCTCTTGAAGACAACCGCATTCGGGAGCTCCCAAGAGCCGTCAAGCACCTCTCATCCTTGCTGCAGAGGCTTGCAGGGAATAACGAGAATGCGATTTTAGGACAGCCCATTCACAGGCTACCTCGTACTCCCTGCTCACACATCTACCAGGCGAGCTAGTCACATGCTGTCATTTCAGGCAAAATTGTTTATACATCACATACTGCTAGTCTATGTTGTGTCTGTTAGAGCCCTGGCGAGGAGTCTGCCCTGGATTGGACAGTGGGACCCGGGCACATGGTCAACACAAAACATGAGAGATCCATATTTGGGCATGAGTATGCCTTAAACACTAACGGGGTCTGGCACAACTGTGGCTCTGGAAATCCAGCCCACAGATCAAGTCACACATCAGGGAAAATCCAAACAGAATTAAGTTGGCCACGTTTTCTTCCCATAGACATGAGAGGCATTTTGAGTCAAGTCTGCACAACCTTGTTTTTCATGTTCAAGTCAGCCTTCAGGCATGGCCAAATGTTATCAGTGCCCCATTTTATACAACTTTTCCCCATGCACAGATGAAGAGGGCACAGATACAGGCCCAAAGTGCGGATTCAGAGGCAGCCCATGAGCCAGTGGAACTCTCTCCTAAAGAGCCTTGAGATCACTGGATAAGCGTGCATCTCCCTAGGACAGCTTGCGTATGTTCCCGCCTGGTGGATGCGGGTGAACAGGGTCAGGCCCACGATCCTTGGAAGTGAAAGGACAAAGCAGTAAATCTCTGAATGGAACACAGATTATTGGCTTCCCAGTATCCTTGACCTGGCCTTCCATAGACCCTGAAATTTGGAAACTTCTCACACTTATCCCTCATGATGCCTCATTATACTCTCGAAGTCTCCATTGCACTGGTTAACTCTTTCTTCACCTACTTCTCTCTCCTTCCAGGTCTCAGTGAAGGTGGTCCTTTCTCGTTCACTTTGAGCTTTTCGATCCCATGTCACATGTGACTTCTAACTGAAAGCAATCGCTCTGTTCTCTAACCCTGTAGCATGTTATGCCTCCTTAAAGATGGTTGTCACTTTGTACCTACCGCATGTCCGGTTGTAACCCGAGAGAATTCTCGTGTCACTAGAGGGAGTGCTAGACAAAAAGAATGGAAAATGCCAGGGCCTGCAGGAGACTTGGATCCCAGAGGGAGAAGTTCGTGTTCCCTGATGCTCCGAATTCCCCCACCCCAGTCCAGCATCTGCTCTAAAACACACACTTCTTCCCTCTGAGCATTTTGGAAGGCGGAGGAGGAGATACCCGTCCGGAGAGAAAAAGAGAACTACAGCAGCGCAAGAAAGGCTACAAGAGTTTTCTCCCTATCACATGCTCAGTCTAAGGGCTTGCCTAGGGCCCAAGGTAGAAAACGTAATGATCAAGCTCACCAGCGAAGGAGAGACGTACAGATTTTAAACGAGACCAACACCACGCCTTCAGGCATTCCAGGCAACCTACAAGCTCAGGGCTGTGGCTCCCCAGTCACTAGCCAGTCAGTATATCAGGGGTCTGGAATGAGACCCCTGGACTGGAAGAACAAACCTTGCTTACCCTCCCCAGAGATGGGGAATAATGCTGATGGATGCATCAAGTTCAAGACCTCTGTCTACCTACACCCACTCATAACATCCTGTCAGTCAAACCCACTTCTTAATCCAGTGTTAAAAGTATACTTTGGAGGTGAGGGCAGGGTGAAGGAAAGGAGTGGTGTTTATGCAGGTCCCAGTAATAAGGGATTTGGTGACCTCTGTCCCAGGTTCCTGGGAGGTAGTCTCGAAACCTTTGAGATGTTCTGAGTGATGAATGTCCGCGCTATTTGTGGCACGTGCCCGCACCCCATTACATTCTGGCCTATGCTGCTGATGGGCCTCAGGATGGGGCTGGTGATGACAGAAAGACCATTCGGGGCTCGAAACCTGTGATGTCATCCCCATCTATGGGGAAAGGGACTCGACACTGAGCGGAGTGAACAGTGGTTCCCTCAGACGCGTCTGTATAATGGAACCCCATAAAAACTCCGGATATCAAAGCTGAGGCAAACATCCCTGGATGTCACATAGCCATGTGTCAGAGAACCCAGGAACTTTACATTTGGGAACCTCCCAGACCTCACTCCGTGTGTCTTGCCTTCTGGCTGGTTCTGATTCATCTCCTTTTGCTAAATAAAACCGTAAACCCAAGTAAAGCACTTTCCTGAGTTCTGTGGGTCATTCCAGCAAATGAGCAAACCCAAGAGGGTAGGGAAAACTCTCAAATTTGTAGCCAGTTGGTCAAAAGTACAGGTGGCCTGGGGACCTTGAGTTTGTGGCTTGTGTCTAAAGGGAGAGAGGTTTTGCAAGGGATGGTGTCCTCACCCCGAAAAGTCTAACTCGGGGTAGTTGGGTCAGGAGTCATTGCAGGCGTGGAGCAGATATCCACAGGAGAAGACCTGTGACAGAAGATCCAGAGACCTGAGTTCATTATAAAAGAATTAGGACCCAAATAAGAGCTCCATGCTTACATATGCCAGAGTCAGGATGGTGTCCTAAACCGCCCTGGGGTTTATTTAACAAGTGCAAAATCACGATGGTATTTGTTGAAAGAACTCAAGATTAATCTCATAACTAATTCTATGACTTTCACCAGTTTTCATGCAAGCCAAGTTTTGTAAAAAATCAAGGGGCGCCTGGGTGGTTCTGTCAGTTAAGAGTCTGCCATCGGCTCAGGTCATGACCCTGGGGTCCTGGGATGGAGTCCCGCATCAGGCTCCCTGCTCAGCGGGAAGCCCGCTTCTCCCTCTCTCTCTCTGCTGCTCCCCCTACCTGTACTCGCTCTGTCAAATAAATAAATCAAATCTTTAAAAAAATTAAAATAAAAACGGCTTCTGTGTCTCAGTTAAGAAGACAGTGGAAGTAAACGCTTCAACTACTAAGAGTAGTTGTTTCTGAGTAGAAGACTCAGAATTTTCCAAGATGTCTATCACTTTTTGCTTGCTCGTTTGTTGACATTATGTTCTCCTTTAATACCCTATCCAATAAGGTGAGTTGGTGGGAGGGGAGAGGAGAGAGGCAAGTGTCTGGGAGAAGGGTGTTTTCCAAAGGGTAGGAGAGGCACTGGGGCTCTTTTTCACACTACACGTGCATTAGTAACTCGCACAATAACGATCTTCTCCTTGGTGTCATTCTGGCCCTGGGATCTTGGGCAAGTCACTTCATATCAGTTTCACCATATGTGAAATCCAGGCTTAAACAAGATGACTGCTAATATTTCTCTCCACTCTAGCATTCTAAGTGCACATCTGAAGACTGAAGTTTATGTGCCCGTATCTCAAAACATCCACAGATGTTGGAGGTGAGGGAGAGGAGTCCCTGAATGGGTGAGCCCCCTCGCTAGGGGAATATTTGCATAAAGCTGATTTAGCAAGTGAAAAATGGGCTGTGACAGATTAATGCTGGGAGGCTTGCTCTGCTCAGTATCTGGCCCACACAGCCCGGTCTGATCAGATCTTCAAAGTCATATGGTCCCTATTTGGTTTTTACAATAAATAACTCAGACTTATGAGTTAGACACCAATTAATGAAATCATCTAGCCCAGAGGAGAGCAATCCTCCTGGGCAATCATTCTGGAAGCACAGACCATCCACTAGGGTTGCCAAGTCTGGGGCTTTTGTTCTTGCTGGTGGTAGAAATGGTAGGAGTCCTCTGGATTCCAGAAGATGTTTGCTCTAAAACATACCAGTGGTTGCCGTGGAGGTCAGGGAGGGATTGGCTCCCACGGACAGATGGCAAAAGGCAAGTCAACCTCCTGGTCAGAGGTTGAACTCAGGACTGAGGCATATTTGGGGTCAGTAAGTGAAGGACAGAAGACTTCCAATAAAACTACAATTACTTAATTTGTTGTTTACATGCATCCTGACAGGAAGGACTCCAGGTAGAATCGTTTGGAAAGTCCTTAAGGCAGTATCTTGAGGGGTCATGTTTCTGGTTGACAAAGAAATCTACTGACATGTTCATATTCATTGAGAACCAAACCCACCATGGGTCCTCAATAAAATCAGGCAATCAATCAATTCTCCAGCCATAGAGAAGCTTCCTGTTCCAAACATATAGTCATGGAATGGAGCTTGGCCCAAGACCTCTCTTTCTTTTCCCAATGATGCGGCTCCAAACTCCAGGAAAAGTTCAGGGTGGGTTTTTTTTTTCCCTCCTTCACCCCATGGCAACTGATGGCACAATGCTTGGCAGCCTTGAAAACAGTGATTTCGAGATCAAGACAACACCACCACGAAGTTTTGCCATCCGTTGGCCAAACTTTCACAACTTAATGGAAAGAGAATCTTAAATTATCGCCAAGCAGCTGATTGGAAGTGGCTGTACCTGTTGTTGTTTTGTTGTTTTTTTTTTTTTTTCAGAAATGCTCTGAGTAAAAACTGATGCAGTTTTGAATATGGATACCTATTGTATGGAACTCTTTAGCACTGAGAGCGCTTGCTGGAAGATGGCCCTAAACTGTATTTATCCGTATCAATTTTGCATCCATCAGTATGCCTCAAAAATGACATCCTGCCTTTTTTATTTAGTGATACACAGATCATAAGTTTCATCTCTAAGTGTTGGGATATCTCCTCCCCAACATTAAAAATCCACTCTGAGGGCTGACAAGCTACGAACAGTGTTTAAATGCTGCCGTTGCGAAAGTGATTAGCGCCGAAGATTAATAACCATTTGGAGTCACCCCACTTCTCAGCTTCCGAGACAGAGGTTTCGCCAAATGTGAAATTCACTTCTGAGGGTTCCACTTGGTACATTGTGCTTTGAAATGATGCATGCTTTAATGATTCCTTGGGCACACACTCCTTGTAAGACTGTTTCAGCTGTAACTTTATCGACCTTTTGATGGTCCTTCTGTCTTCGGCTTTTGGAGAAGGGAACCAACGTTATGTGACCATATATGTTTTCTATTTAATAGGCATATATCAACTCTCTATACACTTCTTACTGCGGTGGGATAATGATTTGATATATTAAGCAACATTAGGTTTTTCCTTTGTGTGTGTGTATGTGTGCGTTTAGCACTGTGACCCTGTGAGCATCTCCCGTTAGGACCATTAGCCATATGGTCTCCACTGGAGAGCAATTTCAGAGGGGATGGGGGAACAAAGGGGCAAAAGATGAGTTTTTAAACTCAAAAGCCGTTTATCCTTGAGTAGGACAGAAGAAGCGATGGGAATCAAACGGAACTAATCTCTCACCCCCAGCTAAAACCAGATCCTTGGAGCTGGTGAAAGAGAGAGAGAGAGAGAGAGCTGAGAAATTCATGAGCGGCCATAAGATTGGGGGGTAGGGGTGGATACTTTGCCCAGGCCGGGGGGATGGGCAACTGAGTGTAGAGAACTGGGCCTGCTTCCCATCGTGAATACTGGGAGGTGGCCAAGCCCCACAGAATTCCTTTTGTCTCTGTGCCTCTGGAAAGCAAGCTAGATGCTGGTACAGCAGTCAGTGGGAAGGAGAGAGGGAAGAGAAATAAGCGTTCAGGAGGTTTTGAGGCCAGGGCAAATGAGCCCGTGCAGAAGGATGATGGCCAGGGACCTAGGGAGGCATCACTCATTGGCAGCTTGCAGAGGGGAAACCCAGCCAAGGTTCAAGGAAGGTGGCACATCTTAGCAGAAGCCAGATGATGTAGATACAACCCTTAAACAACTGGACGCTCCCCTTAAAGTTCCTGGTCAAATGTCAGAATTGACTACCCTTGTGCTTTGGCTGTCCAATAAAGAGGGAAATGAAATCCAAGGAACGGAGTCATCATTCTTGTAAGTCTGGAGCCTGAGAGAGACACCTTCTCCCTGAGTGCAGGTGAAACGTATTTCTCCTCATTGTCTGCACACACAAAAAAGAGAGGTCGACTTCCCAAGGTCATAAATGAGAAGTTTACTTGGTGAGTGGGAAGTCACCTGAGGGGCTGCAGTAGCTGTGGAAACGGGGGCGGGGGGGGGGGCAATCTGGTCTTTCTGAGACTCTGTTTTCTCATCTGTAAAGTGGGGACAGCAACACTATCAACGATGACTTGCGCGTGGGGAAAGTCAAATAAGAAAAAGCACAGGAAGATGCCTTTCAGACTGCAAAACACTGTATAAGTGTACCCTATCTTAACTTTCTGAGCAACAGAAACACGGAGAAGTTCCAAAGGCAACAAGGGCACCTCGCAGCATGTGTGCAGGGCGTTCAAATAGTCTGCCCTTAAGATCCAAGATGCAGGGGCGCCTGGGCGGCTCAGTGGGTTAAAGCCTCTGCCTTCGGCTCAGGTCATGATCCCAGGGTCCTGGGATCGAGCCCCACATCGGGCTCTCTGCTCAGCGGAAAGCCTGCTTCCTCCCTTTCTCTCTCTGCCTGCCTCTCTGCCTACTTGTGATCTCTGTCTGTCAAATAAATAAATAGAATCTTTGAAAGAAAAAAAAAAAAAAGATCCAAGATGCAAAAGCTCACTTGAGATTTCCAACAATCCCACTCAGTTGGCACACTGGGAGAATGACTGATAGTGTCTTTCTCAGCACTGTGAGTTTGACCACATCTCAGTCCAGAGCGTGTGGACAACACGACCTCTCCCTACTTGCCTTCACCCAAAGTGCTGGACGGAAGCCCTGGAAAGCGGTATCAGCCTGCTTGTATTTGGTCCAAACACGGGCTCGCCTTTCTTCCATGAGGCTGATTTCTGACTCTGTCTACTAAACGAGTTCTCCCTATCAGAAGAACGCCCGCAACACCTGACAGCTCGTCTCATGCTTCCTCTCAAGGAAAGCAAATCAGATGGCAAGAAGCTATGAGGGGGCGCCTGGGTGGCTCAGTGGGTTAGAACCTCTGCCTTCAGCTCAGGTCATGATCCAAAGGTCCTGGGAATCTCTGCTCAGCAGGGAGCCTGCTCCCCACCCTCGCCCGCCTGCCTCTCTGCCTCCTTGTGATCTCTGTATGTCAAATAAATAAAATCTTAAAAAAAAAAATAGAAGCCACGAGATACTGCAAAGAAACGGGACCTTAAAAGCAGGACTGCGTGATGGATAAAACAAAGTCTGGGAATGGCAGTGTGAGTACAGAGGAATTATTCAGCCCTGGTCCTGACACCCGTGGGGGTCCCCCCCCCCACATGTCTGTGACACCATGTTGCTGAACTTACAGTAGCTCGATGCATGTGCCCAGACGGAGTTTGTCCACTCGTGGAATTAGAAACATCATAAAAGTCTTTCTTGCATGTGCCATTTTTACCATAGAGTCTTGTGTTTTACTATATAATGGAATTTAATCCATACATATTCCTGTCCTTCATACGCACATCACAAGGGGTTGTCAAGGATGACTACGCTGTACACATTTCTTGCCTCCAATGCTGACTCTGGAGTCAGATCTCCACATAAAGTGGAACTTCCTTACGTATTTTAATAGTCAGCTCTTGTGGAACTGAACAAAATCTTAACTCGGAAAGAATCACGGAGTTCTCCATGGCAGGGTCATCTGACCCATATTTACCTACCTTTGGCGAGATAAGTGGATTCCAGTTTTCTTTGGAAGTGAAAATCCACACTAGATTTACAGACCCTTAGGTAAGATTTGTACCTCCTTGGCTAACCTGGTTATTTCACTTCCAGCTATCCCAGTGCCAGGGCTACAACTGTATTTTCCAAACCCACAGGAACCTGGCTTCACAAGCAGAATAGAAAGTAAGGTGAGGAAGGCGTCACATGTACAACTGAGGGCTGACACGGGGCAGAGGAATTTGATTTGAAAATCAATACATTTTAAAGATTTTATTTATTCATTTATTTGAGAGAGAGAGAGAATGAGAGAGCAAGAGAGCACAAGCAGGGGGAGCAGCAGGCAGAGGGAGAGGGAGAAGCAGGCTTCCTGCTGAGCCAGGAGTCCAATGCGGGGCTCGATTCCAGGACCCTGGGATCATGACCTAAGCTGAAAGCAGGTGCTTAACCGACTGAGCCACCCAGGCGCCCCCAAAATCAATCCATTTTAATCACATCCCAAATGAGGGAGATAGACATGCCATCCTTGGGAAGGGATCATGCATGCAGGAAATCGGAAAATAATCCTAAACGGCCTCTTTGCGTTGGCTAATGGTCTCCACAGATCTGAGTAAATTTCTGGTGAGAAGAATTCCACAAGCCCAATGAGATGACCTTATTATTGCCATTTTCAATAGGTAACATTGTGATACAATCTGTTTCTGATACATTTCAGGCTGCTTACCACTAACAGCGGCAAATCCAGGAACTAGAGAATGACCTTGACAGGTATTCCCGGCGTGGGAGAGACTCAAGAGAATGGATACCGCACCATTTTCATTGCGATGGCAGACAGAGTAACCCCATAGTACAAGGGGGGCAGGTGCGAAATTCCGGTGGCTGGTAGTGTTTCTTCTGTTCACTCATGATGCCATCGTGCATGGCAAAATCAAGGCCAGAAGCTTCTTCTCCAGAAATGCTGAGGCTAAAAGCTTTGCTAGCTATGGCCCCTGGGAGACGGATTTCTTGAGGTTATGTGCTCATTGCTTCCATCCTGATGAAGTTGTTTTGTTTTTTTTTAAGATTTTATTTATTTATTTGACAAACAAAGATCACAAGTAGGCAGAGAGGCAGGCAGAGAGAGAGGGGGAAGCAGGTTCCCCACAGAGCAGAGAGCCCGACGTGGGCCCCGATCCCAGGACCCCGAGACCACGACCCCAGCCGAAGGCAGAGGCTTTAACCCACTGAGCCACCCAGGTGCCCCATCCTGATGAAGTTTTAAAAACAATTATCTAAAACACAAGTTCCTGTATTCGTCTCTACGGAGCCACAGGTGTTTAAAGGGACAAAGAGGAGGCCGGTGGGTGCCCCTCCGACCATAGCATTTCCACTTCTAGCTGCTTTATATATGAGGATTTTGTTTTAGATTTCCATTTTTAAACCGTTCAACTGTTTTTTTTTAAGTTTAAAATTATTGATCTAAACTGCAGTCCCAATTATTCTTTTTTTTTTTCTTCCTCACTTGGACCTAAATAATAACTCCAGGCGATGAGTTTCCTAGGTGGGTAATGTGTACACTTAAAGAGGATAACCTTGAATCAACCTTCCATGGAAGACTTTGACTTCATGGCATACTGTGGGGGCCTTGAATTACGAGTGAACAAACCAGAAACACGTGTGTGAGCAGACATTCCTTCAGTGTCTGTCATTTCTCTGCTGACACGTCTCACTCTGGCCAGATCCTGTGAACCGAGGACCTCCTGTTGGTCTTGTTGGTCTTCTGCATCCTTTCTTTATATTTTGGGGTCCTTCTGTGAAGGTAAATCCTGGTACAATGCAAAGTTGGCTGCCATCTTTTCTTCAACCCAAGAACTTCCCGCCTTCCCTCCCTTTCTTGCTCATCAGACTGGCTGGTGGGAAACTCCCTTTGCAGCCCATTTTGGATGACCAAGGAGAGATGGGAGATCAATCTTCCCAATTTTTCTAGCTAAGAGGATAAAGCTCAAACGTCCCTCCAAAGTCAGAGTCAAGTCCCATGGTCGTGTATTTTCTCCAGTGGCAGGGAAGGACAAAGGTCTCCTGGTCAGTTTTCACACTTTTGGCCTCCAGCCCCTAACGCGTAGCTCTTTGCACACGAGGACTCAGGTTCAAGGTGGAAACTGACTGTTCTGCCGAGTATCCCCATACGAGGCAGAAAATGGGATACGTGTTTGGAGGGCAGTTTCATTTGAAAAAGATCATTTCTCGGGAAGGAAAGGCTTCTTGGCATTCACCTTGGAGCTAAGTCACTTACAAGGTCTGCCCACTGGTCCTGTGTGAGAATGTTCCATGCCTATTACCCCACACCTGGGAAAAGAGGCATATCTAACTCCCACCGCAGGTCACCCTGTAGAGGAAAATGTGGTCAGGCAGAGAAGGAGGGGCACTTCTTATCCCAGAGGCCCCTCTGATAGAAGCAAGCACACTTGACTGGTTGACGAACCCCACGCCTCCCAGGGTCAGCCTCAGCACAAAGCAGCAGCGTTCCTGTTCTCGAGGACTCCGGCATGTGGAGGAGGGGCTCTCCGACAGAGCCTCATGACACTGAAGCATATCATGTCCCAGTGAAGCATTCTTCATGGGCTCTTCCAACCATGGCATTGCTGAGGGTCCCCAGCTCTGCAAATGCCACAGAAGACAGGGCTCTAGGGTAGCAAACCCCAAAGGGGGGGCCAAAAAAAAAAAAAGACCTCTGAGACCCAGGGTCCTGACCCTTTCAGAGACCAAGCTGTTTCCACCAGTCAGGTCAAAGCCAGAAAAAAGAGTTTGGTTGGACGTGGTGTTGAGTTTGTCTGTTGGCTTTTCAGGTTGACCCGTGGACCAAATAGGATACCCCACCATGGGTTGGGATCTTGCAAGTTTGTAATCTATATAGAAGAAATGTGGTTATGTAAACATTGCCAAGACTATAGGCCTTTTAAATTCCCAACTAAGAAGCCGGAGAAATTTATGGCAGTGTTGCTAGATGGGGAGGCCAAGTAAACTCGCAATGTTGATCGTAGGTCTGTTTAAATTTCTCTTGCCTTCTGGCACTTTAAGCAGTTGTGGAAAGAAATCATTTACTCATAGGTGCATTAAGCCTCTGGAAATACAAGGGTACCAGGGAAGAGCATTAGGAACGTAATTGATGTGGCACATGGGGTCCTGGCCCATGGAGGGCAGGATCTCCCTCCAACACTGTGGCCGTTCGCGTCCTGGGGTGAGACAAACCAACGGTACCTTGGTGCAATAAATAAGATGAATTCTAGGAAGGCTCAGTCTTCCTACCAGGGAAGTCTTGGTAATTACCCAGCCCTCCCCTGAGCCCCCATAAAAGGACACACTGCTTGGAAAGGGAGCTAAGTCATCATATAAGGAAGATCTACATGGCCTCAAAGCCTAAGGGCGTGAGTTGGTTGTTTTCTTTGTTTTTTTGTGTTTTTTTTTAAACACTGGTTTCCTCTGCTCCTCCGTCATGAGTTTGGAGTCTCTCTTCTGTTCTTTGTGTCTGTAATGATTGAAGGATGAGCGACAGGAGTCATGAAATGTTAGCTCCTTTTAGGACTGGAGTTGGAGGAGAATGAGCGGAACCCTAAAGAGAAAAATCAGCATTTAGCACAGGATTAGGCCTCGATTTGCCCAGTGCCTACTACTTTCTGCAAAAGGTTGTGATTCTGTGGGCCTCCCGGGAGGGCGCGAGGCAGAATGCCATGGGACTCGCCACCTTGCCTGGGCTGGTAAGTGCGGTGCAGGAGTCCATTTTCACAGGCCAGATTACCTTGATTTAATACAAGATGAAATGCAATCTGATATGAGGGCTGGTAATGGACTAACAAATGACTCAAGTAAAAAGTCATTTTAATGTAAAGTCCTAGACATGATGTATGACCTTTCCCAGGAAGCCTGCTAATTGTGCACCCCCCTAAGGTTCGTGGCTAGAGGAATTTTCTGGATGTGACGCCCACCCCTTATCTACCCTGCTCCCGCCGTCTCCACTTTAGTGCTCACTTGTGTGTAATCTGAGCATTTCAGACAGGGAAAACGTGCCAGAGTAGAGACTGGAGGAAAATCTGCCTTAAAAGAATTTATAATTTAACAACAAGTCAGGCTAGAATTTATTAGAATAACATATCCTAAGAATCTTCGAGATCCCAACTTCCATAATCAGTGACTTAGATCTTTAGAAGAAAAAGAAAAGAATGCCTTGGAATGTTTTTCAGGCTGAAGAAAGCTAACTTATGTAAAGTGTATAGAGTTATTCATAGATGTAGGGGATTGTGAAAGAAAGGGAGGAAAGAAGGAAGGGACAGAGAAAAGGGGGAAGGAAGGAAGGAAGAAAAGGAAGGAAGAAAGAGAGAGAAAGGAAGGAAACAAAACAAGGGTTGTGGTTTCTAATGTCCCTGCAGCAGGAATGACTTCCTTTTGTTTTCATTTGCTCTTGTCTCTACCCTATACCCATTAAGTTCTTGGATCTGTGTATCTTTAGATGCAGACACTCAAATGCTTTTTTCCCTCAGGAAGTTACTCTCCTCACGCCTTGTGAGGTCTTGGAACAAAAAGTAGTCAAGAAAGAAAAAAACGGCTGCTTCTCTGTCCAGGGGGGAAGAAAAAATCACATTGCATCATGGAGCTCAAAAAAAGCGTGGTGGCTTTTCCGAGGGGGGGTGGTGCTGGGGGTGAAGGGGCCAGGGAGAGTCTCATTTCCTACACGTGTTCGTTCTTCTCCTCGGGGAGCACATGAAGCAACAGCCCCTGTCTGTTTGCAAGGGAACCAAACAAACACCAACAGCGTCGGACTGCGTAGAGCCTCCTGAGTCCAAATGTGTAGGGTCTGTGTCTGTGAGGATTCCGAGTCTCTCTCTCCGGTCGAAATTCTTCACGTCATCCTTGGTGCTCACGAACACCAGCCTCCACTCCCACACCCAGTATGAAGGCTTTTCTCAGTAATAAACAGAAACACTGCCCCCCGCCAAAAAAAGTTTTACATGCAGACAGTTGATGGCTCACTCCCTCGAGGAAGGGGAACCAGGGTTTGGAGGGCTCTGTTTATTGATCTATAAATCATGGTCACTGTGTCTGCCCCTGCTGCTGGGGTGCCCCAGGGTCCAGGGACCCTTTCGGAGCACAGACACCCCCGGAAGGGTCTCTTTTTGCTGGGTTCTTCATCAGCCCTCAAAAGGCGGAATGCACATCAAACAACTGAGACCCTAAAGAGGGACTGGTGCCTTTGCTTGAGAGAGGGAATTTCTTAGGGATTTTGCCCCATCCTCAGTGATGTTTCTTATTCTTTGGAGGCAGATAAGGGATGGACGGATTGGGTGGGGGGGCGTGGAATATATGTCCTACAAATGACTTAAAACCAAGAGTAAAGATGGTCCCCATCAACCCTTCTGAGATTTCTTCTCTTTTAAATAAAGGTAATGATGACCACCTCCTAGCATCACTGAGAGTACCCAGGGGGAGCAGCCCTGTCTGGTGGGGGATGCCCAGGCTCTTTGGACCTCAGTTTCCCTGGCTGATAAAGACTGACCATTCAAGGCCCTAACCTACAGGACTGTTCTACGAATTCAGAGAGAAAAGACACACACGCGTTCGGAGGAGCCGAGGATATACTAAGTGTTCAGTAAAACTTCGCGATGATCACGACCCATGTTAAGCCCCTTGCAAGGCAGCTAGGCTCTCAGTGAAAGCTAGTTTCCTTGCCCACAGTTCTGAGTCACCTAGGCCGGTACCAAATGAAGCTACATGAAATTTTGTTCTAAGAAAAAGACTTGTGATGCCAATCAGATCTGGGTCCAAATCCTGCTTTGTCCACTTACGACCACATCATCCTAGACCATATACTTTCTAGTGCCTTGGTTTTCCTATCTCTAAACTAGGCAGCAAGGCGGACCTCACAAGATAGCTCTGAAGACAAAATCAGAGACGACAGAAGTGTTTCATTTGAGGGTGATACCTGGCTTGCAAGTGGTCAGATTCCAAAGACACAGGCTCAGTATTGACTGATGCATAAGAATGTATTGTCCTCTCGCTGTGGGCAGATTTTTCAGGCTCAGCACTGAAGGTGCAAAGGTGCATCTCACACAGTCCTGCCTCAGGGAAACTTCAGGTCTAGGGAAGGAGACACATTAAGGAAACTTTATTTTATTTCTGTGGGGCTCTTGGTATTACCAAAGTATATTCAGAAGGCTAGAGGAGACTCAAGAATGTATTGTTCCCTTCCCCGAAACATTTCCTCCCAACTCTCAGACAAGTAATTCTGATTTTCCTTCAGCTTTCCTTCACCCGGTCAGGGAAATGTCCCCAAACTCCATGCCTTTACCCACCAGGAAGGCATCTGTTGTCTCCACTTTCTAACCCTCGTCACAGAGATGAGGGCTTGTCTGTTACAGTCCCTCCTACCTCAATCCACTAGCATTTCCAGGGCTGTGTTCATTCATTTCCTTGGGAAACGCAGTATACATCTTTCATACAGGAGGAAGTGTTATGCCCCCCACAAAGCTGCCCATGGGCGAAGGGACTGGTCATAATGAATCGAATATTCTAGGACATCTTGGGGGCCTCTGTGTCTGGCCTCTGGTCCAAAGGAGCAAGAGGGGTTTCTGTGATCATTGATACAACTCACAACTCAATGATCATTGCTCATTGACACAACTCACGAGTCAAGAATTACTTCACAATCAGAAATAAACCCTCATATATATGGCCAAGTGATTTTCAGCAAAGGTCCCAAAGCCATTTCATGTGGAAAGAACACTCTTTTCGACAAATGGTGCTGAGGAAACTGGATATCCAAGTGCAAAAGAGTGAACTTGGACCCTGACCCTGTACCATATATAAATGTTAACTCAAAATGGATCAAAGACAAGGGCATTTGGGTGGCGCAGTCCAGTAAGCCTCCAACTCTTGCCTTCAGCTCAGGTCATGATCTCAGGGTTGTGAGAGCCAACCCTGCGTTGGGCACCACACTAAGCAGAGTCTGCTTGGGATTCTCTCTCCCTCTGGCCCCCTGCTCGTTCTCTCTCTCTCTCTCTCTTTAAAAATAACCTTTAAAAACATGGATCAAAGATCTAAACATAAGAAGAACTACACTTAGAAGAAAACATAAAGCTTCAAGACATCACATTTGGCAATGATTTCCTCAACGTGACACCAAAGACACAGGCAACAAATGAAAGAATAGATATACTTTGGGCTTTATAAAATTTTTTAAAAATTATACATCACAGGAAGCAGCAACAGAGTGAAAAGGCAACCCAAACAATGAGAGAAAATATGTGCCAATCATATATCTGGTAAGGGGTTAATATCCAGAATATCCTAAACCCTAGCAACTCCACAAGAAGAAAACTAACCCGGTTTAAAAATGGGCAAAGGGGCGCCTGGGTGGCTCAGTGGGTTAAGCCACTGCCTTCGGCTCAGGTCATGATCTCAGGGTCCTGGGATCAAGTCCCGCATCGGGCTCTCTGCTCAGCAGGGAGCCTGCTTCCCTCTCTCTCTCTCTCTGCCTGCCTCTCTGTCCACTGTGATCTCTCTCTGTCAAATAAATAAATAAATAAAAATCTTTAAAAAAAATGGGCAAATGACTTGCATAGACATGTCTCCAAAGAAGATATCACATGTGCCAATAAGCACACGCGAAGGTGCTTAACAGCACTAACCAGCAGGGAAAAAAATGCACATCAGAATTATTGTGAGATACGTCAGACCAGTAAGACAGCTATTATCAAAAAAGCAGAGGACAAGAAGCATTGAAGAAGATGTGACAGTCTGTAACCTTTTCTGCTGGTGGTGGTACAAAGAGGTGCCATCACAATGGAAAACATCATGACAATTCATCAACAATTAGAAACAGAATTGCCAGGGCACCTAGGTGGCTCAGTCATTAAGCATCTGCCTTTAGCTCAGGTCATGATCTCCAGGGCCCTGGGATTGAGCCCCACATCAGGCTCCCTGATGGGCAGGACGCCTGCTTTTCCCTCTCCCTCCCACTCCCCCTGCTTGTATTCCTTCTATCTCTGTCTCTGTCAAATAAATAAAATCTTTAAAAAAAACAAAACAAACCCCAAAAACCAGAATTGCCACATGATCTCGCATTCCACTTTCGAGTATGCACCCAGAGGAATTTGAACAGGAATCTTCAGGTGACAGCTGCACAACCACCAGCGTCACTGACAATGACCAAAAGGCAGAGACAACCCAAACGTCCGTCACTGGATGAACGGGTAAAAAAGAGAAAGAAAGAAGTAACATGTACATACAATGGAATCTGATTAGCCTCAAAAAGGAAGGATGTTCTAACACATGCTATGGCATGAGTCAAACTTGAAGACATGATGCTGAGTGAAATCTGCCAGTCACAGAAGGACAAAACCTTCCATGATTTCACTCGTTTGAGGAATGAAGAGGAGTCCAGTTCACAGAAAGGCAAAGTGAACCGGTACTTGCGGGGGGCTAAGAGGAGGAAAGAGTGGGGAGTTCATGTTTTTTGAGCACAGTCTCAGTTTGAGCTGTAAAAAGTTCTGGAGATGGGCGGTGGTGATGGTTGTATGATATGTTTCATGCTTCTGAATCGTACACCTGAAATTGATCCAAATGGTTGATCTTCTATATGTTTTACCACAGTTAAAAAAAATGAAAATAAAATATTTGCTTTGAACTAAGTGCATTTGGGTAATGAAAAGAGGCTGAGAATGCCACCCCACGTTGGATGCCTCCACCTGGGTTAAGTCGGGTTACTCTGAAGAGGGGCTGAGGGCAGTGTCAGTTCAAGTAGATAGGTGAGGGGAGAGGGTAGGATAAAGCCTGGTGATGGGCACAGTGAGGCTATGATTTGGAAAATCCAACCACACTGGTTGGCCCGAGCTTCACTTCCTGCTTTTCCAGATTTTCCTATCTCTTTCAGGGACATGAACTCCATCTGGTCTAAGACATTAGCACTTTCTGAAATGTTGTCTTGATGTTCTTGTTGATGGGCAAGACGCTCTTCACCTCTTATCTCTTTTGTTTTTAATGGAACGAGGCTTTGTGGTTGGCCAGAAGACCACAGAGCCAGGAAGACTCGCATTCACATCCCAGGGTCAGGCCTGTGGAGTTCGAGCTCTTTTGAAAGATGGCTCGAAGGAAAAGGGCTGTAAGAAAATGCTGTAGAATGAAAGTTGGAGGTTTTATGGGTCCTTGAAACTGGGATGAGCTCTGACTCCTTAAGGCTTCTCCTGCCAAAAGCAGGGGAGGGCAGGAAGTCAGATATGGGCCTGGCTTCTTGTTGCCTGGCTCATTGATCACAGAGACATGGCTCATGGAAGAGTAACATGCCTCCCTAGGTTGGTGTCCTGGTGCACATGAAGACGCCATCCGGGAAGGTCATCTTAAATGGAAAACAAGCTAGAAAGGGGGAGGCAGAGTGGGATGCTGGAGGTAAGCTCTTAGCTATGGGAAATGGTCCTCTCAAAGAAAATGAACCAAACCTACCCATGATTCTTCTAATCTCCCTTTGTGAGACCCGAGGAACCTCTACATAGAATTCAGTTAATTTTTCTCAGTTGAGGAATGAGTAGCCTTTTGTTATTAGTCCCAAAGTAAATTTATCCAAGTTGATCCCAGTCAACAGCAAAGGGAGATACCAAATATATTTGTTCCATGGACAATGTCAACTTTCAGAGAGCAAACTATTTCTAAACCTGAGAACAGAATTCATCCAGCTGTAGGTTTTGGCCCATTTCCATATGGATTCATCTAAGAATAATTTCTCTTGGGCCAGTTGCTTTCTGGCCTGCTTTATGTGGGTGGTACCCTCATACTTGGAACTCACTAGGTCAGGTCCCTCTCTGCTCCTAAAAAAGGAAGGCTCGGCCAAGAGGCCCTGTAAGTCTCAGAGCCAGGGAAACTTTACAAAGGAGTCCCCAGGGAGGGGTGGGCAGTACATGAGGCAGAACAAAATGGAACGTGGTGTGAAGAAGGCATTAATTTTCCAGAGTCATGTGCAAAATTCACTTGGGAGAAGCAGAAGGGCCAGGAGACAGCAAATTCATTGCCCAAGTTTAAGGAAAGGTGATGTTTCGACACTGTTGAGTCAATCCTGTGCAGGCCCTACAGGGAGCTACTTCAATGCCCTGTGGTCATAGAACCAGTGAGGGGTTCTAGCTCCAGGAGAGATGAAAACACTATTAATGACTTTAAGAAAGTCTACCAGACTCTCCTCACACTTTCAAAGTTTTAGCTGATTTCCAAGGTCTCTTTGTTTGGCCCTGGACTATTTCTATTATGAACGGCCCAGAATAATCTCTATGAAGGCTCAAAGGTAAACATGAGTCTTTGAAGAAGAATTAAAGAAACTGGGATTGAATAGTCTAGACATACATCTCACAGAGGAATGTTCCTGCAGGTTTCTGTCATTGCTGAAATTCAATTAAGTGGTATGTGTCACTTTAAAAACATGGCACCCAAATTCTTGGACATTCCTCCGCTGAGAAGTGAGGGTCAGTTTCCCCTCCCTGAATCTGGGCAGGTTTGTAAGAGCTTCAGTCGAAAGAACTCCAATGCTGGTCCTCTTGGGAGGCTCACTCTGGGGGAAGCTGGAGTAACACGTCAAACTCCCGGAAGACTGCCATGCCACAGAGGCCATGTCCAGGCGCTCTGGTCCACGGTCCCAGCTGAGCTCCCAACCGACACCCAGCATCAAGTGTCAACCACACCACAGAGCATGGGGGACCAGCACCCCAGTGCAGCTTCGGCTAACCCAGCCCCGCGCTCCTATTGGTTACAAGTGCTTGACAGATTCCAAGCCAGAACGGCCCAGCAGAGCCCTTCCAGGGTCCTCATCCACAAACTCGTGAGCAAAATTCAAAGATCATTTTAAGTCACTGAGTTTTGGGAGAAGTGATTATCCAGCAAGAGTAGCTGGAGTGTGGTCCCTTAGTAATTTGGTGATTTCTGTGCAAAAGGTACAGAGACAAGTTTGTTGAGATTCAGGGCACGAATGGCCAATGTAACATTGATGATGGTTTTTGCAGAAATCCCTTTATGTCCTTAGTAACCATTATATTCTTAAATGTTACACACCCACGACTAGGATGACAGGTAGCTAAACTGTCATGGGTACCTTTCAGGTAACAGGAGGCTGGTCTTTCATGATAATTGTATTTTCACATTGATAAAATCTAAATCTGTATTTTTCATTTTTGTTATATATACATTTTTATTGGTTAGATGGCAAATATTTACAAAGCACTTAGTATATGCTACACACTGTTTTGAGTGAATACATTTACTCTTCAGACTGATCCCAGGAGGCAGGTATTATTACTATCCCCATTTTATGGGTGAGAAAACTGAGTCAGAGAGAGATTACATATCTAGCTCATGGTCACCTAATTTTTAAGTATTGGATCTGGCATCTGACCTCAGGCAAACTGGCTTGAGACTATGGACTCTGACCTCTGATGATTCTCAATCATGCCTCATTTTATTACCAATTCACAGACACAGCCCCCCTCACACACACTAACTCCACAGTGGTAGATATGCTAAAGTGCAAAAGAAGTCACAAAAATACACAATTCAGGATAATGTCATGAATGTAATTGATCACCAGGACTCAAGTACCAATAGCAAATATGTATCTATATGGGCGAGAATGAATGAATCCCCGTATAAAACATCTGAAAATAAGATTTCATATGATCGTCTATCCATTTACCCCCTCTCAAGTACCTTATGGTATGAAATTTTATCATACCGGGCTAGGAAGCATCTCAAGTCTTCCCCTTATTCATAAACACAGCGCATCTTTCTGAAAAACCACCAGTACTTTTCTAGAACAAGTACAGAATAATTTTGACAGTAAAAGATGACCAGTCATGCTGTTGGGGCCTAAGGGAGACCAAAAGTACAGAGACATTATTTAAAGGGGTGTCCTACAGCAAAGCAAGTCACACCTTCGCCAGTAAGTTTGGAAAGCCAGCTATGTATTCCCTGACTGCTAATCGTGTTTGGCGAGAAAGCAAAACATGCCAGTGAAAATCTCCCTTTTCCTTTTTTTTTTTAAGGTTTTATTTATTTATTTATTTGACAGACAGAGATCACAAGTAGGAAGAGAGGCAGGCAGAGAGAGAGGAGGAAGCAGGCTCCCCGCTGAGCAGAGAGCCCGAAGCGGGGCTCGATTCCAGGACCCTGGGATCATGACCTGAGCCAAAGGCAGAGGCTTTAACCCACTGAGCCACCCAGGCGCCCCGAAAATCTCCCTTTTCAAATGGCACTGTGAGTGTCACATAATAACTATGACGTGAAGTGTGGAGGAACAATCATCTGCATGGGTCATGATCTAGAACACTGACCCAGAGCCAGAATGCCCCCCTCCACATCCCGGTTCTGACCCGTGTGGACAGCATGACCTTGGGCAAGGCTCTCACCCTCCCCTGCCTCAGTTTCTTCATGTGTATAAAGGGGATCCCAAAAAAACCACTCCAGAGCTGCTAAAAGGATTAAGTTAGGCAATACGGTAAAACACTGGAGGCAGGGCCTGGTCCAGGATGCTCGCTGTAAAATAAATGTTTGTCAAATCAGTAGACAGGATGTGTGCTAAGATATTTCACCTTACAGTTGGACAAAGATGCTGTCGTACAATGTAATCCGTATATGTACATATACGAGGGAGAAACGTATGAGGACTTTTGTTTGAATTCACACTGAAAGCAAATACGACAGACGAAGAGAAGTTTTTGGTTCATAATTATTTGATGAGTTATGACATCAATAGAAAAGGCGGACTCATTGGAGTATGGGTGTGGTGTGAACCGATGTGTGTGCCAAAGTAAAACAATATGCAATTATTAAATAACTGTCAATCCATACCCAGTTCTATTCCCAAAGAACAGTGTCAAAAAATATGCCTCTCTATCTCAAATAAATAAATGTTGAAGGCAATAATGAAAATTGCAAATATCATCAACACACGGCCACTGAATGTCTTCTTGACATTCAGTGGGAAAGGGGTGAATTTAAGCCCTTTGATGGCCTGCACTGAGCTGTGTGGACTTAATAGTGATCATCTCTGGCCACGGTTAGTCCATGTCACAGAGAATCACAAAATCTTCGTGGCCGGCCACAATACATGTTTTGCTCAGACAGCTGGAATCATCTGGGGATTAGCTTGGCAGCTCTGTTGAATTTGGCAAGCAGACGCACACAACCTCGAGAGCGAAGTTCAGAACTGATGCACGCTCCCTCCTACTGCACAATATTGACAACAAGGTATAAGCCAACCCACACTGGAAATGGGAACTATAGTCTACACTTGCCTCGGGACTGGCCACAACTCCACATTCACAGGGCAAAGGGAATGAATGCAAAGACAAGCAAAGCAAAAGACCATTCTGGTGACTAAACACACTTTCCCCCAAGATTTATTCTCCAAGGGATGCATTTGTTAAATGCACTTCAGAATTGGTGGGCTGTATTTTTACGAACTGCTCATAACATGCCCTGCAATTTGAGAATACTCTAATTCTACAAGAAGTCCTAAGATACTGTGAGTCTTAATTTCTTAAGAAGACAAAACTGGAATGCAAACATCTGATGGCTGAGAGCTTTTCTGATATTTGATCATTTTTTATCATTTGTTGGAGAAGAAATACTAATGATGTTATTATCAGACACAGTTCAAGAGCATAAACAGATACTATAACAGAACAGGAAGAAATACTTTCTGCAGCTACATGCACGGCCACAGTGGGTTACGAAACCATTTGCTTATAACTCTTGAGATAGAATTTCAAATTTCCAACTTCAAAACAGCGTATTTTCTTTAGGTTAGGTTTTGACACACTTCCAAACATAATTTCCAGGGAAATATTCTTAATTCCCAGGTTTGTGCAGAACCCAAATGTAGACGACTCTGACAGAGCCATTGAATATCTGCTGTCATTGACAATAACTTAAAATTGGAATTAAGTGTTTCTAAATGAAAAGGGAGAAAAAGAGACAGAACCAACCAGGGACAGAAGCAGATCTATGCCTCAAGATATCCAGGAAGACAATGTGGAGAATAAGTTATTATTCCCAAAGTTTACATTAAAAAATTACTTTAAGTTTTAAAATTTTATTATTGCAAATGTATAACTTTTGAAACATACCTAAAACCAGTGGGTTACACATATGCTCTTTTCTGTTATATTCCCTGTAAATGACAGAAGTCTGAAAAGCAAAGAATGTTTAGCCAAAGTCTGAAAAAAACTTGCTGATCCCGAGAGTCAGCAGAATACAGATTCCATAAAAATGCAGGTACTTCATTAACTCAGGAATGGTTATCATGACAGAATGTTGTCATTCTGCATGGCAAAAGTCACAAGACTTCTTGGCTGATAAGAATATGAGCAAATTAAAATGATCTTGGTGAGAGAATTTCCCAAAGATAAATCTGACTGCTCACTCACTGTTTGCAAGAAGCTTGGTTAGGAACTACATAGTATATTCCTTTCCTACGTCTGCAGTAACAAATTAGCGCAAAAAGAAATTCATCTCCCAGATCTGGGGGCTCCAGGGGTCTGAGATCAAGGTGTAAACATGCCATGGTCCCTCCCAAGGCTTTAGCGGAGAATCTTTGACTCTTTCAGCTTCTGGGGATTCCAGGCATTCTTTGTCTTGTGGATACAAGTCTCCAACCTCTGCCTCTGTCTTTACATGGCCTGCGCTGTGCACCTTCAGCTTCAGAACCTTCCTGGATAACCAGGACGATTTTGATATCCTTAATTACATCTGCAAAGACGCTTTCCAAAGTAAGGTCACGTTCACAGGTCTGAGTGGACATTTTTTTTTCCTACTTTTTGGTCAGGGGCTGGGGGACAGGTACCATTCAACCCCTTACACATTGGAAAGAGTATGGTAAAAACTCAGAAGGGAATGCATATGGAAGCTTGAAATTCTTTTAGTAAGGATGTTACAGATAAAATTTTTATCTCATATAATTGTTGTGTGTGCGTGTATACCCACTGGCTACCTGAAGGCAGGAAAAACTGATAGGAGGTCTTGTAAGATCACTCCACGCTTTAATATATTTATTATATACTTATTATTTATTATATAGTTAGTTTGAAACTGAAAATTCTGGGGGCACCTGGTGGCTCAGTCGGTTAAGTGTCTGCCTTCAGCTCAGGTCATGATCTTGTGACACTGGAATCAAGCCCCAGGTCAGGCTCCCCACTCAATAGGGAGCCTGCTTCTCCCTCTGCCCCTTACCCTACTTGTGCTCTCTGTCAAATAAATAAATAAAATCTTAAGAGAAGAAGAAGAAGAAGAGGAAGGAGAAGGAGAAGGAGGAGAAGGAGGAGAAGGAGGAGAAGGAGAAGGAGAAGAAGAAGAAGAAGAAGGAGAAGGAGAAGGAGAAGGAGAAGAGGGGGAAGAAGGGGAGGGGGAGGGGGAGGAAGAAGAAAGAAGAAGAACCTAAAAATTCTGTTTTACCTGCTCTGATACTAAATGACTTTGGTTGTGACCATGATTCCAAATAACCAGTATTCCCTTACCATTGTACACATGTGGTGCATAATTTCTATATATGCAGATTTGGTTTCAATTTAGGAAAGGGAAAAGGGAATAATTTGGGAGAACAGGTGGGATAACTCCCCACCTGGCTGTGAGATGCCCTTTTAAATGTTAACATAGTGACCCCTTGAACCTGTTGGTTTGGCCTGGCTTTCTGGGTCTCTATGGGCCTCATGCCAAGTCATAAATAGAGAGAGAAGCTGTTGACCTCAGCGACACACACCCAAGCCCATTGTCGCACCTGCTAGAAGACTGAACCAATCAACCTTGCCTGTTCTTCCTCGTTATCTAGAATCTTCTAGAATCCTCGTTATCTTATCTAGTAGAGAATCAAGAAATACATGTCTTCATTATCAACTAGGTGTCTTTTGCTCTCATTTTCATTCAATTTTTTGAAGATACAATTCACGACTGGAAGACGCCATTCCAAAGGCAAGATCTTAGACTTGGAGGTTCTTAGGCTGGGATCCAGGTGCGCACCTCCCCTACCCCGCCCCCTGAAATTCAACATAGTTTGGTGTGTTTGTGACTTTTTCTGTGAAGCAGTCACATTCTCAAAGAAAGCCAGTGACCCAGAAAGGTAAGAAAGATCCACAGGTCAGCTCAGCACTATGAACCATTTGTTTGTTGTTGACTGACGATGAGTTCTCTAGTTTCTAGGTCCACGGGGGATGGCAACAATGGTAAAAATTAAATACAAGAAAAAGACTTTGGTTCAAATATGACACAAATGTCCCAGCGAAGGGCACAGACATCGATATCAGTGACAGATCTTCCGCACGAGCCTACATCAACAGTTCTGAGGGCAGTTATTTAAATATACATATAAATACACTTAATATATATTATTAGTAATAATAATACAATATATTAGTATACTAATGTAATAATAACACCTGCCCTAAAGAATCCCTAGAAGGAGACTCCGACGTCCTCTGGCTGCAGGGTACTGCTATTTTGAAAGCAAACCCTTCCCTCTGATGTCATCTTTTTCTCCAGAAACATCTGCATGTCATTCCTGAGCCATGGAATATCCACAGGGTGTGACAGAAGCCGTGGGATATTATTCAACCCCTTTGTTTCCAGGTTGGGGCTGGTGCCAAGCCTCGCCGTGCACAGAGACTCAGCATCCTCGCTGCACAGCTGCCTGTCATGTGTGAACATCTCCACGTTTATTCTACAGGACCGTTCCTGATGCTTGTGGAAAGGATGCGTGACCTCAAAGTGACATCTAAGCCCTCGAACCGGAAAAACTCCATCTTCCTGTTGCTCAGGCTCAAACACCTTGAAGTCGTCCTTGAGACCTAATATCCCACATCTAACCTATCCACAAATCCCATCAATCATCACAGTGAGCCCGGAATTCTAGGACTTCCTGCTGCCTTTACCACAGCTCCCCTTGTGGGCAGACACCACCGTCTCTCACCCGTAGTGAGACACCCTCCTTGCCAACTCCCATCTTCAACCCATGTTCCCTTACAATCTGTTGTCCACAGGACAGCTGGAATGACCCTTTCCAAAGCAAACCTTGTCTAATCTATGCTCAGAGCCAGCTTCCCCACCTCACTCTGGGGAAAGAGCCTTCACATTCTCCCAACTGGCCTTCAAGGTTCTCGGGGTCCACCTCACTTTGCCTCGCCGGCCTTAACCCCTACCATCTCCCCCTTGCTCTCATTCCACTCCAGCCTCGGTATTTTCCTTGATGTTCCTTGAAGCTCACATACTTTTTCCAAGTTAAGTGGAACTTCATTTCCTAACAGAACAAGAGGTAAATCAAACAGTGGACTGTGGCTCTCTGACAGCCCCATGGCCCCGGACACTCAGAAGGATCACAGACCCGGGGCCACTCCCAGAATCAGAGCTCTCTGTTCTTCTCTAAGGGTAAGGAGGCCAGATATTAAAAAGTCAAGTCCACCCTGCCACACAGCTGTGTCTGGGTCTCCACACAGAAATTTCCTGGCTGGTGGACCCAACTTGCTTGGACAAATGAGCACATAAGTACAGGAGTGAGGAAAAGAACAATCTCAGAAATACCCCAATTAAAGCAAAGGGCTGAATTATGACAGTCTGCTAGCGACTTCCACAAACTACCTCATTCCAATGTCTAGCTAATGCTTTCCCAAGAAGAATCTGTTGATTTCTACTACCAAATCAGTTTGTTGACTGACTCTGGAATCGAACAGCTTGCCCTTGGGAAAATGACCAACATGGGACTGGGAAGGCAGAACCCATAGGCAGATCAAGTCAGTGCAGGAGTGTTTTATGAATCAAATATATTTACATTCCTTGGCCAATTATCTCTAAGTGTGTGCCTGCTTTTCATTTAAACATAATGTAACCCCAGTAGATTCTATTATAAGAATACAGCTGCAGGGATGATCTCATTGGTCCTTTGTAGTGTTTTTTTTTTTTTAAAGATTTTATTTATTTATTTGAGAGAGAGACCGTGAGAGAGAGGATGAGAGGGGAGAAGATCAGAGGGAGGAGCAGATTCCCCGGGGAGCTGGGAGCCTGATGCAGGATTTGATCCCGGGACTCTGGGATCATGACCCAAGTGGAAGGCAGTCCCTTAACCACCTGAGCCACCCAGGTGCCTTGTAGT
This sequence comes from Mellivora capensis, assembly GCA_004024625.1. Lineage (NCBI taxonomy): Eukaryota > Metazoa > Chordata > Mammalia > Carnivora > Mustelidae > Mellivora > Mellivora capensis. Next base: position 53,365 of record PISX010004675.1, on the reverse strand, counting down.
GTTTTTTTTTAGATGTGTATTTAATAAGATTTAAATACATAAACAAATTGTTGACCATTCTAAGGGCAAGCTGTTATATCAGGGGCTCTTACAACGAACTTTCAACACCACAGCGAGCTTCTCCTCATTCTCTCAACTGACTTGTTTAAACTTTCCAAACTCAAAAAGAAGAACCCAAAAGAAGCACTACCCCTAACATTTTATTTGGTGGGAAGTTAGAGAGTCATATTTCTATTCCAAGAGGGAGCATTCAAAATAAATTTATTTTTTCACAAGAAATTTAAAATTAGCATATTGAGGAAGTTGACACAGTACCCTCGTAACACTTAAATATCTAACACTTCTGTTAGCTTGCTATGAAGCTGGATGCCTTCCCTGAAGAGAACAAAATAAATTAACTTGGGGACATCAGGTTTCCAAAATAAGTTTGCCAATGTGAGCCAAAATTCTTAATGTCGGAGTCACCACCTGGGCCTTCATGATCATACCAGAGGCAGCGTCTTTCGCAGAGTACTTAGAACTTCCCAGGAGAAGAATTTTGCCTCTGGTTTTGCTACTTCATTCTCTCCCAGTCGGGAAAAACTCGAGTAGGCATACTGGATCATTCAGAGAAAGGAAGTCTACGAGGGTTTGTTTTTCAGACAAGGCTTGACTGGGGGGTCAGCAGTGTGAGGAGGCAGACATTCAGTCTAATGGCTGCTCTCCCTCACATGTGGTGATCACTTGCCGTGACATGATTTAAAAACAAAACAAACAAAACAAAAAACACAACAGACGAAAAGAGTTCTGCTGTAGAGACCACACCTTCAGTTGGCTGAAGTTTCTATCAAGATTGTTTTCAGTCAGGAGTGATATGCCAAGCTTTGAGGTAGAAAGGCACCAACAGAGATGTTTCAAAAGAAAGGAGATACCAGCTGGAACCCACCATGTCTGACTGATGGGGAAAACATGTTCATCCTTTTGACAAACAAATAAGTCTATTAGAATCTGAATTTACAGAAAAAGTAGCATACGCTGTGGTTTCAACGGCGTGGTCAAGAACTGCCTTGTCAGAAAGGCAGTTCGTGAAGAAATTGTGTCAACTTTCTGAACACGCCTCACGAATAGTCTCTAGATTGGGCCTAAGAACGTGACCTGGTTCCTGAGCACCTCAACTCCGTTTTCTGTGCCTTTGACAGACCAAACCCGTAAGGACTCCAATCTTTCTACCTCACTGCTCTAAGCCAACAGGCTAACCACATAAGCTCATATTCTTAATGGACACGACTACATAATTACTCCACTGATGCCTGAAAAGTAACTCACTTAGCATTTCCTCAGAACAAAAGAAAACTAGATTTCACTTAGCCCTGCTCAGGATGTGTTTTCGCCTGTCAATAGTGCTCTAGCCTAGCTCTCTTTTGGCCAGTGCCCAACATAATCTGCCTTCCTGCCGGTGGCCATTTGTCTCCCATGTGCATCGCATGCTTGAGAGGATTTTTTTTTTTCTTTTAACACAGAATTTTAGTTGCATGTTTAGAAAAAACAAAGATGATGGCGGCCAGCAATGGGATATTTGAAATTCTGCCGTCCGGCAGCAGGGCTTTGGTGATTACAAAATCAGCAACTACCATATATGTATTTTAAGAGTATCTCAGCATTGCTTTCAGAAACGCATTTTAGAAATACAGGATGGTTGTGCCTTTTCCTTTGACAAAGCTCCCTTTCTCAAAAAGAAGCTTTGAATAAAGAAAGTTTTCCTTGTAAAAAAAAAATTATTGGTGTGTGGTTTTAGAGCAGGAGGGAAGGGGGGCAGGCGGCAAGGTAAAGAAGCTGCTAAGATTAAGTACATATGAGAATGGGATAATGATAGTATCTTGGTTGTAGAGATACTGAGGATTAAATCGGATAATCCACGTCAAGCAGCTAACTGCCTAACAGTGCCGGCACGGTGTGCATTGCTCTCATTATCCTTGTCAACAACTGTAGAATAAGCTCACTTCATTTTTCTATTACAATTTGCTTAACAGATTCTTTTTTTTTTTTAAGGTGGGGGAAGGGCCGAGGGGGAGGGAGAGAGAAAATCCCAAGTAGACTCCATGCCGAGTGCAGAGCCCGATGCGGGGCTGGATCTCACGACCCTGAGATCACAACCTGAGCCGAAATCAAGCGTCGGGCGTTTAACCAACAGAGCCACCCACCCAGGCGCCCCTCAACAGAGTTCTTTTTTTTTTTTTTAATTTATTTGTCAGAGAGAGAGGAGATAGAGAGCGAGCGAGCACAGGCAGACAGAGTGGCAGGCAGAGGCAGAGGGAGAAGCAGGCTCCCTGCCGAGCAAGGAGCCCGATGTGGGACTCGATCCCAGGACACTGGGATCATGACCTGAGCCGAAGGCAGCCGCCCAACCAACTGAGCCACCCAGGCGTCCCAACAGAGTTCTTTTAAGCACAACAGTAGCATCTCGATACAGAGGGAAAATAGTTCAATAGTTTTATGCCTTTGCCCTGTTTTCTGACATATTTTTGTTTCTTGTCGTCTTTTATATTGATCTGATGAAACAGCTGACATCCGTTAGTTAAAAGGAGAAACTAAATAAGTATTTTCGACGTTAAACACAACCACGAGTTACAGGCTAACTATCTGTGGCAAGGCTTCCACTGGTAAAGCAATATCCTTCTCAGTCTGGCTCTCCCCGTCCAGTTGTCCCTGGCAGCTGATCGTTGGGTTTGCAGAATTTAATCCTGAGAAGGCCTGAGATGTGGATCTTCCCAGGACTCCAGGTTATTATTATGTGGTAGTTCAGTAAGTATTAGTGATGGGGAAACCTTAGACTCTCAGGCAGGTAAGTATGCAAACGTCATGTCACTTTGTAAAATGCCTCCAAACCTCTTTGCCTTGAAAGGCTCGTGACAAATGAATGACATTTCTGGAATGTGCTGTTTCTCACTTAAAGAAGTTTATCTCCTAGGATCTTTCCAGATTTGATGCCAGGAATCAGTAAAGGTTATGGGAAATAAAATTAAAGTCACATCCAGGAAGGAAAAGAGGAACATTTCTGAAAATGTGACTGACTTCTGTGTAGGTGGCCCTCGTAAGAGAATGACAGACTTGCTCTGAGACCCGAGGCTGCTGGGCCTGCCCAGAGTGACCCACCGATGCTGTGCTGTTCCAGAAAGGCCCTACTTTGTGAGATCCACCCAGTTTCCCATTTCCAGCAACTCGGCAGACACTTGGGTTTGGGTTTTTAAAACAGTGCAAATATAGTAGTGATGCTACTTCTACCATGAAAACCAATGAAATAGTAGCTTCTTACATGTACAACTCTTACAACCAATAGCTACCAATTTGTTTTGCAATAATGCACCAGAGACCTGGGGCCTTGAAACATGACACCATTGAAGAGGAAGATGCATTGAGAGCTAGACGGTGAGGTTCAAGAGCAAACTTAACCAAACAACCACTCTCCATAAACCAGAGGCGAATATCCAGGCTGACTTGCTCTCTGAAATGCCTGAGTACAACTGAGGGGCCCCCACCTCTGAGAGTCCCATAGCCACACCCTGGGGACAGGGGCTGCATGGCCAAGTCTCGTCACCCGTGAGGCCTCTTGGACCCACACCAGGTCTGCACGGTTCTTTCCCTGAGCAACTCCAGCCCTGCCCCTATTTGTCCACAGCCTTTATCACTGTGGAAAAGGGTCATCAAATCCCTAACACTCTGACTCTAGTCTTGCTATCTTGACATGGACGCTAAGAACCACTGGTCCAGTGGGCCAACCAAAGACAAGGTAGTGGCATACTTTCATTTGTCTTGAAATACGCCACCTTCTGGTCTCTAGCTGTGTTTACAGCTCTCTGATTCTCGGATGCAGCGATCTCTGGGACTTCACTAAAATAACAGCGTAGAAAACTACAATCCCCGTGTCACGAGCCAGCCACTTACAAGGAGAATCACATTTTCCCGCCAACAGTCGCTTACATGATGCCACTTAGAGCGAACACCAAAAAGGGGATCTTTATCTCAAAGTAGAGTTTGCTAAATATTTGTTGAGTAAAGGAATGAAACGAGGAACGAGGCAACTGATGCAAAGAATTCACGAGCTGGCAAATGTTAGTAAATCTTTGTATATCTGGACTAGAATCAAGCTTTCCCAAGATACAACACAATAAACTAGAAAGCCCTTGGAGGAGAGAAGTGGTAACATAATCTTTTTCTGTTTTGTTACACCGGAAATCTTTCTTCCCCCCACCAAAAGACTGCACTTGAATGGATGTTCAATAAATATTTAACTGAATCAAATTACACAAATTCTGTAAGATTTAGGTTTACAACTTGAATTATCCACCCAATAACTATGTAAAAGTATATCCCCCCTTTTTAGAAAAAAGTCACTTTTAAAGATAAAGACAATCAAAACAAAGAGCTTATCTTTACAAAAAAAAAAAATCATTCACATTTCCTGGGGAAAATATTTGGCCTTACTTGAGGTTACTGAGATTTTTCTAGAAATGTGATGTTTGCAGCCCCACCTGGCACTACCCTTTGGCTCACTCTTAGCTAGACAAATGAGCATGTATGAGGATGGTACATCTTATTCTGGGGGGAAAAATATTCACCATGGACAGGAGAGAGCAAACAGGGAATCCTCCAGGAGTCAAATACCGAGTCAGCAGACAGCCTCCCCCCGTCTCAGTAATTCAGAGCCTTTACTCTCTTTAGGCTGTAATGAATTAGGAAGTTGCTAATAAGGGAAAGGGGCAACTCTTTATGACTGCAGTTTCTGCCACCCATTTGCAGGTCCCATGTGAGTATCTGCCAATTTTTAAATAAAAACACTAAAAGCAACAGTTGGGAGATTTTAAGGAGAAACCCCTATTTCAGTACATACTTCACTTAAAAGCCTCTGGGACCCAAATGATGTCAGGACCTACCTCAGGACTCTAAGTAAATTTACAAGTGGAGACCTGTCTTACAGACAGCCGAAGCTAGTCTGCTAGAAACTGGCAATGGTTCAGCAACGTGACCATTAGGAGTGTCTCCGATTTTCTATTTGTTAAAGAGAAAATATTTCTGGCCCAACTTGGTGGGAAATACAGGCCAAAAGTCTGCCTTACTAAGAAAGGGGGTGGTGGTGGGGGAATAAGCTTAAATGGAGAGAGAAAGCTAGAAGAACCTTCTGGTTTAGAAAGGCTACCGCCATACTAAGTGGGACCTTGGGATTAGCTGGCAAGACCATGAAGAGTGACGGAGACCACTTTTATGGAAAGTTCCCATGGCAGCCATCAAGGGAGAAGTGAAATCTTCTCATTTCCGCATGCGGAGGCCATGGGAAAGGAGAAGAGTGCATTTGTCTCAAAGAGTGAAATATGGCAAACGGCAGAACTGATTTTTCTCACTGGAAGAAAGTGTTAGGGACGTACAGGTGAGTCCCTTATTGTCACGTTCAAAATGTACAACCAAATGCTTCTGCCTTAATCAACAGAACAGCTTGCTTGTCTGTATAGCCAATCTGACACTTTCTTATAGGTTTCGGATTCATTCGGCTCCATGTTCTTTCCACCCTTCCCAGTGGCACACATTTCCAGCAAATGTCTCCATCATTTCAGACAAGGAGCTATAAAACAGAAGACATTCCTATCTACCGGATGGAACACTTTCTATCAGCAACGGTTACATAAAAGCACAGAATGCTAGGAGTTCCATGACAAAGAGCCAAAAAGAATGCAAGGAGGGAATGTTCTAGGTTATCTTGGACAATGGGGGTCGGGATTGTTCCAATCCCTCTTTGGAGCCCACAATGTTAGAGATTATTTTGAGATACAAATATCTTGTGAAAAAGAGAAATAACAAGCCCCAAATGGAGCCATCTGGCCCCTACAAGAGCCCACCAAGACTTAATTACAGTTTCAACCTGTCCCATAAACATGACCCTTTAAGAGTCAATCTGGAATGTCTGGCTTCCACTAGCGAGATAGCCTTCATGAAAAAAATCCTGCAGGTCCCTTTCTCCCCAAAAAGATGATGTCCTGGCCTGCAGAATCCTTCCTTTTCTTTTACTTGTACCTTCCTTGCCCTACCCTCCTTCCTATAAAAACCTCCTACTCAGTTACTCCCAACTCCTGGGAACTGGCAAGCTAGGATATGGCCCAATTCAGGAATCCTTTAATAAAGTCAATCAGATCTTCAAATTGCCTCGATTTGGTTTTGTTTTTTGACTATATATATATATATATATATATATATATATATATATATATAACAAATGTAATTAACGAGGCCCTGTGTTCCTCCACTTTCAATGGGACAGTTGGGTACTAAGGGATGGGAATGCAAACTTAGAAGGGAAGGAAGATGTTCTGAGAGCCAAATACGTGAAGACCAAAAAGAATGAACCAAGAAGTACCCTTGCCTTCCAGGAGCGAGTTCTGGGTCTTGTGTATTTGTTACGGGAAGACCCTGGGAGGTCTAAAAGATAAGGGAGTTTCTTAAAAGTCTGTGTCCCGCTGTCAGGTGATCAAGGCATCTACAAGGTGCATGTGGTCCCTGCCATGATGCTGGCAGGAGCGGCCGGTTCTTCCCGGGTAACAGATCATTCTGTGGGATGTGCCCTAGAGGGCCTGGGTACGGCCGTCAGGCTGCCCAAAGACCAGCTGAAGTTCACTCGCTTTCCTTGCACTCAACCAAACAGTGAAATTATGGACACCATCCCTCCTCTTTCAACAGATTAATGATGAAGGAAGAGCCTTGTCTAGGGCCAGAGGAGAGGACAAGGTAATTCCAATGGATAAAATGAGAGGTTCCCACGTGGTCTTTTCTCATCACAACCCTCTCCAGGATGGCTCCTCTCACTGTTTCCTGGACTGGGCTCCTGTCCCTTATTTTTGCAGGAACATTCCCCTGACACTGCAGAGGGAGGAAAGGGGTCTCCCAGGCTTCACCTACGGGAGGAAGGAAGAGGAAAGGGCCCTCCACAGGGCGCTGGCAATGGGGCTGGGCACCCTTCCTGCCCACATACTCAACACCTTCATAGACACAATGAAAAAATTCCTTGAAGCCTCATACCTTCTATTTCAGCTTCAGACCGAAGAACTTTATTGTTTTTTGTTTTTTTAAGCTAAAACGGTACTGAAAACAAACTCTTCTCAACTAGCTGCTTCAGAACAATATACTGTATTATGAAGCTCTGTACATTTTCAATGTTTTTGAGATCCTGACAGGCCAAAGGCAGGTCCCCACTTCTCCTTGAATTCTGAAACCAAACCATCTTCTGCCTCTTCCAGGCTCTTCTGCATCAAGGCCAGGCTGGTGGAGGGAAGGAGTGGCATAAAAAGTGCGTAGGAAAACACAGAAACGCACCAGCCTCGGGGCCCACGGTGGCATTGACCTAGTGGAGGCTCTGGCATCTGGTTCCACGGTCCCGGCGGGGCAGCCGCATGGGGCAACCCCTCCACCTTAAACCCAAGCGGCAGGAAGGGGAGTTTGGGGGGCTGCCATACAATGGTTCCCCTTGAATCATGCTACTAAAAAAAGGTGCAATGAGAAAGAAGTCCCTGTGTGTTCCCAGTCATGAGTGTGGGCAGAAGAACCCACAGGATTCCTCCCTTTGGTATTAAATAACAGTTTAAAAAAGCTTTTTAGAAACAAAGCAAATACACGGTGGGACCGGACACGGGAGTCGTCCCAGGTCCGTCGTCCACTGAAACGAGTCTCATCCCTAGTCATAAATAAATAATCTCTGTCCTGGTCGGACTTCCACGCCAGGATCAATATCTCTTAACATCTTACTTATTTTATTACTGCTTTTGGTTTTCTGGGACTGATTGAAAGTTGCTCAGAGGAAATCTTTGGTTTTGCTTAAGTGTCCATGACATTTAATCATGACTTCCCTTGCAGTTTAATTCCAACCAGTCAATCAGTTAATCCACTTCAATTGATTCTGGGCTCTCGGTTATTGGCTTGCACTCATTGGGCATCCGCTGGTGCCGGCTCAGCTGCGTGGCCTGCGTGAAGCTCCTTTCACACCTCTCGCACCTAGTGGAGGCAAGAGAGAAAATTGAGACCAGGGAGCAGGGCCTGCAGGGTGATGGGCTTCCTCTCATCCTGCCTAATGAGAACCGACACTCCAAAGTGGCTTCCGATTTTACCGGCTCCAGAGGTTTAATTGGTGGCTCCTTCCCAGGCCTGGAGGGCCCGGATGGGACAAAGCCCAACTGGTACGGAACAGAGGGATCTGTCAATAGGCAGGGGGAAGGTGATTTCTCCAGAGAGCCCTGTCCTGCTGCAGCTCTGATCACTGTCAGTTCAAATAGATAAAGAACAAAAAGAGATTTTTAGGAGTGAGCCATCAAAGCCGCAGCTTGTCTACAGTTTTCTGCTCTGTAACCCCAAAGAGAAATTGACGACAAATAGAATTTCACCTGCTGCTAATTTAAAATCGGGGAATTGTCCTCTGCTCAGGCACGGCGGCCCAAGGGCCATCCCCTCCGAATGCGGATGGCGGAGGGAGCACGACGTCAGTCTGCGTGACCATGGGCAGTGGGGGTGGGTGGCTGCTTTCGAGCACAAGTATCACCGAGCAGCCACAATGGGGGGGGGTGTGTGGCTAAAAGAGTTGTCTGTGGCGTGGGGTGGGAGACAGACGAATTCACCATCAGCCAGTGCTCATGTGGCTCAAGAAATCCACCTCCCGAGAAGGTACGGGCAAGAATGGCCCTGGAAGCCATAATTAGGGGTCGGTGTGTCTGATGAGGAGAAAACTGGCATCCTGCTTCTGGAAAAGCTCCTGTCTTCAACTTAAACAACAACAAAAAAATTGTAACTTGGAGACGCTGAGCTCGACCCATCTCTCATGCAACACACTCACTAGCTTGATGGCTGCTCAAGTCACAAAGAAACTAACGCATATGCATGTGCGCACACGTCCAATGGTGGCTTCCAGCTTTCCCGTGGTGGCTATGACTCCTGGCTGGTTGTCTCTGGTTATGCACACACGCAAACTAGTGCAGCAAGCTGGCACAACTGTGCCTTCCTGTCACCGCCCTGCACTTCTGGGCTGCCTGGAGCACTGGCCGAGACCTGCGGCAGGGGCGGGGGCACAGTGGCCACCACAGCATCCCCTTAAGTCTTCTCCTCAATCCTTTGAAGAAAAGGATATTCAGGAGCCCTGCAGATAACTTGTCCCTCTTGGAAATAACACAACCTTCGGTCTCAGGTCCCTGCACTGTGGGTTGGGGCAGAGCTCTCAGGACCTCTAAAGCCTCCACTGCTCCGTAACTGCCCCGTTATCTGGGAAACAGTCCTCTCTTCCCTCCCGGACTTTTTTAGTCCACCCTACAAAGTGCCTTTACCTAAAAGGAAAAAAAAAAAAAAAAAAAAAAAAGAACACGTCCAACCACTTTGGGGTGTTCTTGTCTATTTTTTAATGTTGCGAGGCTGGGGGCTTGACCGTCACACTGGGATTTTCCAGGGCTCCCGTGCCAGCTGCATGTGTCAGGGTGAAGAAGTTGTGTTTCTTTGATTGTCTTCCCGGGAATATTTTTAGCAGCCTGTTCCACTGTTAAAAACTGCACTGTGATCTTGACAAATGTATAATGTCAGCTTTAATGTATCAGACCTATCAGCTCAATGAAAATAACTCAGAAGTATTGATCAGCTAATGATTTTTGGTGTATTCATTAACGTCCACGGGCAGCTCATCCTCTCTCCAGAGCCTCCCAAGGTGCTGATGACATGTTAGCAAATTGCTGATTGTTTATTAGAAAACTGCTTAGTTCCTGGATCAGTGTGTCCAAATATACTACCTTTCACTGCTGACAAACTTTCAAATTATTATATTACTTTGTAAAAAAAAAAAATTCTGAAGCTTTAGAATCCACTTCAAAGAGAATTGCTGGAACACTTACAAGGAAAGACCACTGACCTGGGGGTTGTGTTTCTGCACTTCTCATCCTGGGTATTTGAATATAAAGAATCGGACATGCGAAGTTCTGGGCTTCGTATAAGGCCAAGTGTACATCTCTATGTGATAACTAAATACCCAGATTAGACAGAGACCTTCCGCGGCGAGTTAGGTTTTTCTCTAGCAGTTTGCCTAAGTGGCCACCCAGACAGTTTCACCCCCGGAATCGGAAATCTACAAAGTCCGCACTGTCGGGCTCCCGAGATGCTCACTGAAAAATCACCTCCAGGGTCACCTCCTCCAAGTGCAAATGAAAACACACGCAGATGTGTGTACCTGTGTAGGCTGGTTTCTTACCAACCCGCTATGGAAGTGAAGAGAACTAGATAGAAAAATATATATATATTTTTTAAAGATTTTATTTATTCATTTGACAGAGAGAGAGATCAGAGAGGCAGAGAGGCAGGCAGAGAGAGAGGGGGAAGCAGGCTCCTTGCTGAGCAGAGAGCCTGATGTGGGGCTCGATCCCGGGACCCTGAGATCATGACCTGAGCCAAAGGCAGAGGCTTAACCCACTGAGCCACCCAGGCGCCCTGAAAAAATATTATTTTAAAATAAAGGAAGAGCCTCCATTTTACATTCATTACCTTTTATTTTAGAAAAGTTCTCTTCCTGAGGTCTTTTTATTGCTGAATGAAACTCCTCAGAAAGACATACTTCATGCAAAAGCCCGGGACCGGCAAGTCAGAGCTAGACTTTGTCTGGGTTGGCATCTAATGAACCCTGAGGTCCAACCCAGACGGGGGCCTGGGTGCCTCTGATCCTGAACTTCATGCGGCATAGCAGAATAAGAAGGAAGGAAAGACGGGAATAATGAGCCGGGAGCAAAGGAAGGGCTCCTGCGCATGGGTCTTCCTCTCTGTGCTGATGTCACAGCCTTAAAGGGGATATCGCAGGGACCCTGAAGTGGAAAGGGATCTGAATACTTCGGGACAAAGAAAGCCCCCAACTTTCTACACGTTTGGGTATCTTAGTTAGATTTGGTTTCCTTTTAGATTTGAAGTCATTCTTTGCTTTATGTAATGGTTGGCTAGATTATTGGTGCCGGGAGCCTAACAATTACCAGCGGAAATTGATAGACGCCAAAATGACATCAAGTTTCATTACAAAGAAAACCTTCGAGAAGCTCTCCTTTGTGCCTCTGCGGCCTGTCACCAAATATTTCTTGGACTGAACCAGCCTGTGCAGGGCTTGGGCATACAAAGCGCTCAATGCCAATTTACTGATGTGCTCTTTTCATTTGCTCTGTTGCCTAAGTCTTGTTAAAATATCCGATGCTCTTTGGAATATCCTTGGATTTTTTTTTTAATTTTATAATGAGCCACTCTTTACTTTAGGCAAAGATGTACTGATGAGTATTTTCCCCTGCTTTTCACAAACATGCAGAGAAGAGCCTTTCATATGGGAAGTCCTGGTCTTCCCAGGCTCCAAAGCTGAGCACCCAGGAATTTATGAGGATCCAGACAGAGCAGAGCAGAGAGCAGCCCCCATCTGAAATCTTCAGAGATTATGTTTAGGAACAGGGAAGGAGAAAGGAGTCCTCACTAGAAAGAGTAAGTTGGAGATGCCAATTAACATCCTTCCTTCTTTCCTCATTTCAGTAAAGAGCTAGGAATTACTGTTAAATGAAATGATGTCTTGCTTTTGTTTCTTGCTGTCAATGACTTCCAGTCCCACCAACACAGTCAAGTCGCCTGCCAACAGGCCCATGACCAACCTGCTGCTTTGGGGGTGAAGTGGATTCTGGTGGCATCTCTGCCAATCAGATCATGAGGCAAAGCCTGGATCGAGACTCTGATCTCTTAGTGCCAGATCTTCTCCAGCCTTCTTTGGATGGCAATAATCTTTTTTTTTTTAAAGATTTTATTTATTTATTTGACAGAGATCACAAGTAGGCAGAGAGGCAGGCAGAGGGAGAGGAGGAAGCAGGCTCCCCATGGAGCAGAGAGCCCGACGTGGGGCTTGATCCCAGGACCCTGGGATCATGACCCGAGCTGAAGGCATATGCCCAACCAACTGAGCCACCCAAGTGCCCCTGGATGGCAATAATCTTGATCTACTGACACCCACATCCCAGCAGAAGATTTCAGATGTTGGAAAGGGCCCTCCCTTGTCATGGCAGGTTCCTGCGAATTCTGTGAAAGCCTCCGGGGCCCTGGTGGGTGGGACAATCTGGGGGCTGAGTCATTCGGGGCATCTCCATGGAAGCTGCCCGAGGCATACACTTTAGGGGTCTACATCTGTATGAGGTCCTTCTCCTCCTTTGTGACATTGTTTAAGCCAATACCCATTAGTTGAAATAGTAAAATTAACTGTTGTGGCAAAATCCGTTTTATTGACTAATCGGCAACAAAAGTTTTTTTTGAATGTTTCTTTTATGAGCTTGTAAAAGGGTATACTCATAATATTTACAGATGTCCATGGGACGGATATCCATGAGCTATGGTGAGAAGCTTCCCAAAACTCCCTTGGGATAGTTCCATCCTGGATGGTCTGATTGTATATACTGAAGGACTGAGCTTTCCATTTCCTAGAAGATGTTTAAAATTTGCACTATTTACATGACCATACACTTGGGTCTCTCCTGGGAATATATATTTGATGAATCAAAATAAATAAAACCCACCCCACCCTACATACAGCATGTAGCCACCCGAATATGAGTAGAAGCAGAAGGAACTAGAGCGTGTACCTAGATCTAATTCAACCAAACCATATGGTTTTCTTAATTGTTCTCCCGGTGAAATTAGGTGATGGTCACAGAAAACATACTTTAAGAAAGGAAAAAGATGCAATTATTAAAGCCCCTCAAATATTAATCTGATTAATTAAAGTTAAAATGGCAACTCTATTGGAAACATGACAAAAACAGGATGTTAGAGGAAAAAAATTGAGTGGAGTCAACAAGGTTACACATAAGTAACACCTTAACATTAATAGAAATCTATTTCCCATTTTGACCCTGAAACCTCTTCAATTAATTACTAAAATCTATTTACAGAGCAACAAGATAAAAATCAATCTGATTCCTGGCACTCTCTCCATCGGGTTGCCCTCTCTAACGTAAGGGCCAGAAGGATCGTCAATCCTCCAGCACCTTTGCTTTTGAGAAGCTTTCCTGCTCCAAGGCCTGGCACTTGGGTGACTGCCCTTTTCCCCATCCAGAGCAGTGATGAAGCCAGAATCTGTGGAGCTGAGGGTCAGGCCTGAGAGCGATGACAAAGTCCACTGTGCGGGATGAAAACACCTGTGACAGGGACTCTAGCACCTGCGCTAATCACTGGTTCCTAGTTCCTAGTTCCGGTAGATTACAAAAAAGCATTCCTTTTGGGCTCTCAGAGCCCCAGAAGGTCCAACCTGGCTGGTACAGTGAAGGTTTGATTTTAGACCTCTTCCTGTCCCCTTAGTCAAAGGCTTTTGTGCAGTGCACAACCTGCACCCATGTACACAGACAAAAATTAAAACTCATTTGATTATCAATATCATAAATTAAACCATGATGAAACCAGTTAAGGATAATGAATAAAGGTAACTAAATTGTGGGGAGGTAAGTGAAGATGACTTTTATGAGTTCCTCTCTCTGGTGGCAGACACTGAGGCAGGCAAGACCCAAGCCAGCAGACTCTGCTACCATGAGACAAGCTGAGCCTCAGACCAAACACCGGGACAACAACAGACCACGCCAACAAGTCCAAAAGGGAGATCATGGGCTATTAGACTCTACAAGGACTCGTTGGCTGAGACGGAGGAAGTGGATTTGTCTCCCACTGCCTGAATCATTTCTCTCCTTGCTTATTCTTGTCTTACAGAAAGTAAATAGTCTACATCTCTGTCCTTCAAATTTTTCTTCCCAGCCAGGGAAAACCAAGATGGCAAATGAATAAAGAGGTGCGTGGTGGGGTGAAGAGAAAAGAGTTGATCACACAGACACCAGAAGATGCTTTGACACAACTGACCAAGTCAAACGTATTGGTTCTCACTCCCAAGCCTTTCCACATGTTGTGTGGGCTGCCAGAAATGCCTCTTTCCTTTGTATGCCTGGAAAACTCCTACTCATCCTTCAAAACCCATCTTAAACATCATGTCCACCAGACAGCACTGAGAACTCCATTTCTGGGCTACCCTACAGCACTGTATGAATACAGCTTACTGTTCTTCACTTTCCTACTTTTTATCCTATGTTGTAATACTTGCTTATTAATTGGGCTTCCCCATAAACGATGTGGTCTTCAAAGACTGGGGGAGTGAATCTCATTCACCTTTATATCTTTTGCACCTAGCTGGGTACCCAGCACAAAAGTAGATGCTCAATAAATATTTGCTGAATGAACGGCACATACAAAAACAGATGAATGAGTGAAAGAACAGGCCATCTTGCATGATTCAGACGTCTGCTGTTTTTATGACTGAGCTGTATCTAGAACAATCTCTCTCTGGGGAGCTCTTACCTTGGAAAGTCCTTGGAGTTTAGTCCTACCTTTTTCCACAGTCTCTGAATCCTCACGAATTTGGATGTGCCCCATGTGTGGTTGTGTTTCATTCTGTTTTGTGTCACCAACACAGTAATTCCGAGATCTGAAGAGCACACTCGGAAAGCTACAAGTTTGTTGCTATCACAGATTTAAACCACTTGAACAGATAGGAAAGAAGACAGAATCCACCAGAATCCTGAAACATTCAAGTTTCCCAAGGGATGACTCTTTAGACGTCCTAAACCGGGGTCACCTCACTTGATGGTCATGGGTTTGCTGGTGGCCCAAAGGTGGCACCTTGTGGGGGCTCCCAGCTTAAATTCTAGAAGCATAGATCCTTGGGAACTAGAAAGAATCTTAAAATGAGTTATCCCTACTTTTTTATTTTTCTGAAGAGAAAACAGCCCCAGAAAGATCGTCCTGTGTCCATGGTCGCACAGCTTGAGAGGAAAGGAGGTTCTGCGGGTAGGCTCTACTTACTTGAAGGGCTTTTCTCCAGTGTGAGTTCGGATATGGTTGTTGAGGGTGGTCGCCCCGGCGAAGGCACGACCACAGTAGCCACACTTGAAAGGCCGGTCACTGGAGTGGGTGACCACGTGGTTCCTCAGCTCGGACGGTTGTGAAAAGGACTGGGAGCAGTGACCGCACTGATAAGGTCTGAAATAAATAAAGAGACTGCCTGGTCATTCAGGGCAAATCAGCATCATGAGGCAAGGGCCCGAGCTTTCTGGTGACATTTTCTCAGTTTTCCAAACAGCACCCTTGGACTCTGGCTGCAGGGTCCCCTGAGACCCGCACATGGGGCCACAGGAACAAAATTCACAGAGCTTCTGAAGCACTTTAATTCCCAAACAAGTATTCCTTTCCGGGATTAACCGTATCATTTCAAGAAGCCGTACTTTCTTGTTTTTATCCCTACCCGAGGCAAGTATTAGCGCACTTTTGGGAGCATTGGGAGTATGGACTCGATTAAGCAGAACATTAGAAGAGAAGATATGTAATTGTTGCTCCTAATTCTGTGGCACTTGAAACTCTTCAAAGTGCTACATCAATTACCTACTTTCATCTTCACACTAATCCTCTGTGGCAGGGAGAGCATCTGTTACTATCTCTGTCAGTTCAGAAAACGCAGGATACACTGTCCTCTTAGGAATTAAGTTCTTGAAACCAAGGTTACTCTAGGGCGTGTGGACTTGATCCTGGGGTAAACATGCAGAGAAGGCAGCAAGCTGCCTGTGTGTTTTAATAAATACACAACTGCCTTGGGGTCTGCAAACACAACCTCAACTTGGGGTCACTGGAGAGTTCACGGACGAACCCAGGTGTGTAACCAGATCTGTCTCTTTATAAAAGCAATCCTGGCTTGTGCTTAATCTTCACACAAATGCGCACACACTAATATTTATCCACTGGGTCTTCTCTTTAAACTTCAACTCCCCAGTTTAACTCGGTGGCAAGCAATGACTTAGAGAGGCACAGAAATGACGGGGTGTCACTGTGTTTGCAGGAGGGAGGATGTGAGGGAGTTTGCCCCTTTATAAGCTACCTCACATCATTCTCTCATTTGTTTATTAAAATTCTGGCGAAGAAAATTAAGAATCGGTCACGAGGGATGTGAAAGGCACTGGCGAAGCCCTGGTTGGTGGCCCAGATATTTCCTGGCTGAGTTTGAGAAAGCCAATGGCAGATGCTGACTTAATTGCTCTACCTTCCGCAAATGCATAAGCTCCAAAGACCAGGAACCAAAACGAAGGGCCAGGAGACAATGGTGAGCGAGCCCAGACAACGATTCAATTAAGTGCAAAAAAAAGTGGACCCACTCATTTGTCAAGCGAAGTGCTTAATTGTGGCTACTTGCCTCACTGAACACCAACACTATTATTTTACCAGGCTTCAGCGCGCTGAGCACTGATTGTAGAATTTTTTAGCTTGATTAATAGTCCAGGATTGGTCAATAACTCAATACTATACAATTTTAATTACTTACATTTAGAAATCTATTTAACTGCTCTCAAACAAGTTTCAAAAAATATATAGAAGCGTCCTTGGTAAGGAGTTTATCAATCTTGATAACTGCACGTGCGTGTTATTAAATAATGCTTTGAACGCCATTAAAATTTCACATACATGGAAAGGTCCTCCTGCCAGATCTGGCCTTTGTAGTAACCATTGACCTTAGAGTGTGACTCAAGAAAAGAATTCTCTCAGGAGTCCACTTTTTAAAATGTTATGGAAGATTATAAACAAAATAACTTATTAATATATGCTATATCCCCTGACAATTGATTTTTCTAATAGTGGAGGGACCATTAACAGTGATTAGCCTCTGGTTACCTATTTTTAATAGCTATCACAATAAACAATAAGCCACTAAATAAAACCAATTAATCTTTTCTTTTTTTCTAAGTCCACTGTCAAAAGTTGGGGAGATTTATTTCCTATAGTCAGAAGTCAATCCATTTGTTTTATGAGCAGAAATGACCCCAGGGAGACTTATCTCAAATTCTCCTATCAAGGGAATCCCAAGGGAGGGCATAGAGGACTCTAACACATCCCCCTTGGCCACTCCTGGCCCAAGAGGCACTTGCTAGGTATCCAGTGACCTAAGGCACGGCTTTATAAAAACCTTGTAGAATTAAGCTGGACTGAATGGAAAGGTCTATAGAAAAGGGGAGACAGCAACGTGGAGTCCTGCTTCAGCTGCTAGCATCAGGCAGCTGTGGGACTTGGACGAGTCAACTCAACTTCCGGATGACTGTCTCATCTCTCTGCTGAGAGCAATTCGCTGAGCTAGCTGCTCTCCTGCGTCTCATCGGGTTCTGTTCCTCCTTCCAGATTGTCAACAATCACGTGCTGCCTGGGGATCTGTCCAAGACACAGCCCCACGAGACGCGGCCCCAACAATATGACCTCCATCTTCTATTGAGTCTACAAGGCAGCTCCCTGGACACGGAGCCTTCTAAGGTTGTGTGTGTGTGTGTGTGTGTGTGTGTGTGTGTGTGTGTTCATGCCAATTTAGAATACAAACCATTTAAACATACTTAGTAAACAGCTGAGAATTCAAGGCAACAAGAAAATCTAGTACCAAAATGTAGAACTAAACCTTACTTTAACTGATCTCAAGAAACAAAGTGATATACTTTCATCCTTAGGTACCTTGAAGAATAAGATTTTATACCAAATGGTTACATTCGCCTTAGCAGAAGCTGACTTTAGGTATAATTCAGAACTAAAATGTATATTCTAGCTGGCACTGTAATAACAGCTTGTCTCTCTCTCAGCCTAGAAATGTACAGAAAGTCAGCCTTCAGAAACTACAGAAGCCATCCAGCAAGTAGACACGATTCCTTCTTTCCCTAAATTTTTGCTATTTCCTAAAAAATGAATGAAAGGAAACAAACAGTAATTTTGACATGGACTGCATTGTTGGGCTTCATGTAAGGACAAAGGCCTATATTCAAGACAAAGTGAATTCTCCAAGACTGAGGGCAGGGCTCAGAAAAAACTATCACCACTATGGAATCTTCTTTGGAAAAAATGGCCACAGGGGTTAAGACTCCCAATTTACACCTGAAGGGCATGGAATTCGTTGCCATTACTCAGCTTTTTATTCTGGTGACTAACATTCTCATTAACTTGTCAAGGTCTGGCCAAATGGCAATCCAGCAATCATTACTAAATGGTAGATACAATCCATTTCAACTCCAAAGTTCTTCCTCCTTACCACAAGGAGCTCAAGATGATCGACATCATGGAGGGCTGTGTTTGGCTTTTCTCCTTCCAGGTTCACAGCTCAATGGGATTCTCCTTCCTTAAGCACTCTGATTCTCCCCAAGTCTTCATCCACAGAATTTCATTATTCTCAAAAGAAATGCAACCAGCATTCCTCATACAGGGATGACATCTCAAAACCAGAAGAAGCTCATGGCTTTTTTTATTACTTGAGACATCTAGCACTGTTTTCCGATGCTAGAAATGTTCTGTGTCTACACTATCCAATATGGAAGCCAAGAGCTCCATGGTTCATGGCTATAGTTCATGGCATGAGAAATTAATTACTTAATTTTGACGATTTTCAAGTTACCTCGCCTTGTGTGTGACTAGTGTCAACACAGAAATATCAAGGCTTCATGGAAAACGAGAAGGTGCCCCATACTCAATAATAAAAAAAAATAATAGCTACAAAACCGACAGAGCCTGGGTTGACCTAGTGAACATTTATCACTGCGGGTCCGTTTTTAAGCAGATAGAACACGGCGAGACAATTTTGTACCTCCCCGGGCGCTCTCCGTGACTGGCACTAACCCTCCCCAAGATTCCCCTCCAGGACAATGTGCAATTCATTTGCTTTGAGTCTGTAATTGGTTTGTTGTACACAGAGCAGAAAGGATGAAACATTTAACAAAATTAAGCGTGGCTTGGTTTAAAATATTAATCTTTTGATTTGTCGTTCATGGCAACAGAAGCCTCCAGGACAAAAGCTGTTCGGCTGGGCCCACATTCTGTCTCTGCCCCAAGTCAAGTCCGCCCTCCCGTGCAAATCTCACAGGACTTCAACGGGAGCACTTCTTGGGTCACTGCTGGCTGTGAGGAGGGAGAAAAGAATGCAGCTCTACCAAAGGAGGCAAGATTTCAGGAAAGGGACAAAAGTACAGAGCCAAAGGACCTGGAGAACATGGAACCCTAGAAAGAAGAGAAGCTTCCCACTTGGGGTTCTGGGGGAGGGGTGTGGAAGGGTGGGGGAGGACAGCAAGACACGGGAACACGGACGCATTGCTAAGAAATGATTATGGTGATGGTGATGGATTATCTCCAGGCTCCTCCTACCAAACAGCACCTTCGAGGGTCGTCTTGCCCTCTGGTACCACCAAACCAATCACAGATGATGATACTCAACACAGCACAAATGTGAGGAGCTGATGGGGCACCCAGGAGGCTAAAAGGCAAACAGGGGCCACACAAAAATCAAAAAGGAGACAAGAAAAGGACGCAACATAAAGATAAGCATTATAAAGACACTTTCTGCCGAAAATAAAAAGAAGACATGGTCATCCAAAAATAATCCACCGAGATTGAAGGCGTTGCTTACCCCTTTCTGGAGCCCCCCCAGTGGGACTGTTGAAAGTTTCTGCAGCAGAAAAACAGAAGAGAAAAGGGATTTCTAACCTCCTGGTTCAAGCAAAAGGGATTTAAGCCATCCTAGGCTAGGTCATAAGCTAATGCAAAAACCCCAAGTGTTTATGAAGTCCCTATATAAAATTTTGGTGGGTCTATAACCCAACAGCTTCTTCCCTTTGAATTCACTCAGGAAAAGACAAAGTCAGTAACTTGGGAAAAAGGAAGAAGAAAATTGGAGGTCTGTTTAATACTAACAGAAAAAAAAATCAAGAAATAACATCTCTGTGGTTCCCGGACGCTCCTAGACGTGTTTTTATCTGTAGTGCTAAGTCCTACCTGGTCAACTGGAATTTCTTTCTGCACTTAGTGTAAATAATGTAGTAATGAAAAATGGTAATGCTGGCAACCCTAGGTGTCCCTAGATCTTTTTCTTTTATATCAAGGCAGAGACTTTTTGATGGTCTCTCACATGGAAAAACTCACAAATACAGTCTCTTTGATGAAGGTTCAAATGTCTTGGGTTTCATGGCCAAATATTCTGTCTGTTGAGTGAAAAATCTTTTGGACCTCAGATTCAGGGGCCTGTTTCAAATTTGGACCTGTTTGAAACTCTAACCTGTTTACCTTCTGACTTTGTCTTCGATGTCTCTCTTTTTCGCCTCTGGTGCTAGCAAGATTTTCTTATCAAAATAAAAGCGTTTTTTTTTCCAAACAGAGGGGAAACAGTCTCTGACTGGCCCGTCCTAAGCTTTGTCACTGCTGAATGGGCACAAACAAACTGCCAATGAAAAGCCAGCTCGTTTAGGAAGTCAATACCTAAAGAAAATACGTACATTCAGCAGTTGCAATTCTCCCCATGGATAATAAGAGAAAAGGCTCCAAATTTCAGGACCATCATATAGAAATCTGATGCCTCAATTTAGTTCTGGATATTTCTCCTATTTAGCAATTCACTCATGTGGTTAAGTATTATGGAGAATGTTTTTTGCTTCCAGACTTGGTAGTTCCGAGACAGCATTCTAGGGTCTAGAACAGAAAAGAGCTCTTCCAGTCCTACGTGCTAAAAGCAAATTGGATACCTAGAGAGAAACAAGTGCATCCAAGGGAGTGGGTATCTTCCACTCTTTGCCCCTTACCTCTAATAATCAATTTGAATACGATGGGAGTAATTCAAGCATCTCCCCAACACGACTAAGAAGCAATGTACCTTACTACTTTGCCTATAAAGGGCCTAATTTTCTTGAAGTCATAAATCTTGAATTCAACTGATCCATGAATGACGGTGACCACCTTTCAAGTGTTGAGCAACAAAGCACAGGGAAGGGAAAAGTACGAACCCACCTCTTGAGTAATTAGATCCCACTCTGCCCTTCTACCTGGGCACTAAGCGCCCACCACTGTACCTTATCTGGGAAGGCTGGTCACCACCACATATGGGCATCTGAGTCAAATAAGCCCATGAGGATCTCGCACTGGATGGAAATCTCATGCTGTTCAGACTTTTGCCAGTAATTCTAAATTAGCTTAGAATCCGCACTGACCAGTATATCGAGATACAAAAATGCATTTTGTATAGGTAAGTTTTCTCCATCTCTCAGGTATTTTTCTGGCAGTTTACACAGATGCTTTGCAAATGATGATACTATTATTTGATGGGACAGACTTCCTAGGTTTTCTACCATAATACACATGCGGTTTTCTAAGTGTAATTGGGGTTGGATAAAATAGTCTGTTTCAGTATCTATTTACTGCGACTATTCTCATTGTTTTATGTGATATTCAGCATGAGATCATATCCTACTCAAAGCTAAGCTTTGGATTCCAGTATCCAGAAACTTCCAACCATCATTTCATTTCACTTTGCATGTTCAGTTTTTACGACAACATGCACCTGTGCAAAAGGCAGATCCAAACACATCTGAATGCACTCGATTTAAAACGTTGACGATCACACAAATTAATGCATCTTTTAATATTTAAAAAACTATGAAAATGCCTGGCAAACTTTAGATAGATAGATTTTTTTTTTATTAGAGAGATAGAGACCACAAGTAGGCAGAGGAGCAGGCAGAGGAAGAGGGAGAAGCAGGCTCTCCGCTGAGCAGAGAGCCCGATGTGGGGCTCGATCCCAGGACTCTGGGATCATGACCTGAGCCAAAGGCTTAACCAACTGAGCCACCCAGGTGCCCCTAGATAGATAGATCTTAAAGCTCTATGTACACCTGCAAGAGAGAGGAACTTTCAAAGAAAACACTTTCTGCGTGAGCAAAACATTTTCAAAACTTTCCTAACTCCTGTAAAGCCAAAAAGTACTAAGATGTTCGGATCTGGTGATATTTTTACTAGGGCCTCTCCTGTCAGAAGTAAAAGATTATAAAGTTATAAAGACCCAGCTGCTGGGGCACCTGGATGGCTCAGTCGATTAAGCGTCTGCCCTCAGCTCAGGTTACAATCTCAGGGTCCGGGGATTGAGTCCCAGATCTGGCTCCCTACTCAGTGGGGAGCCTGCTTCTCCCTCTCCCTCTGCCTGCCGCTCACCCTGCTTGTGCATTCTCTCTCTCTCTCAAATAAATAAAAATCCTTAAAAAAAAAAAAAAAAAGACCCAGCTGCCTTAACACCCATCATGCAACATTTCAACATTAATTACAGCAATGCTCTGATGCTTAACCAAGTGGTTTCTAGAATGGCACAAATTAAAACATACACACATATAAATGTATGTGCATATGTACACTAAAAGGGATTCTTTTTATTATTTTAGAAAAGATCCATCCCCTCTCTGCAACCCCTCCACTCTCTGTGTCCCTGCTGAGTTTTCTATGATGGTGTTATACTCTGCATGGCTGGGAGGGGACAGCCGGGCGTAGAAAATAAGGCAAAGAGAGTATGAGTGACTTAAATGAATCAGTGGCCAAATTAAGAAAATAATTCAGAAGACCTGCCTCTCAGTCTCCCATTCTCCTTCCAAAAAATCCTTTCCCGCATTTCTATTCAAAGTGCGTTTTCAAGGCTATTCTTGGATATTTGGGGTTTAATCAAATTTTTCACAGGACATGAAAGAGGGAGAGAGAAAACACACTCCTTTCTTATTGAATTATTTTGATTTTTGTCTTTTGCGCTCCCAGCTATCCAGACTGTCGAATAAACCAGTTCTGATTCATAAATAATAGTTCCATTATATCTACTGTGCCACTCATCAGAGCACCTGAAATTTTAATTCACTTGTTCAGCTAAATTTCATCCTCAGTTCATGGCCATAAAATTCTTTATTGACAAACTTTCAAACCAACTTTGACTCTGAGGTATCTAGTCAACATTTTTCTTCTGTGTGGATATTAGTTTATTGAATAAGTGGCATCTGTTTTCCTCCACATCACTGGCCGAGTAGGTATTTCCTTTTGACAGCTTTGCAGGATTTATGGCTTTGCATGCTCTGAAGAAAAATAGTACTAAGCAAAAAATTCCAATTCATTACCTCTTAGTACTTAATTAAGTTCATACCCATGGCACACTGGAGGTGAACCCTGAAATGCCTGTGACAGCAAGCAAAGCAGCCAGCTATATTATCTTAGGAAGACAGAGAGGATTCTGATGAGCTTGACCTCATTTTTCCAGCTATGATATTCAGACGTGTGCCGTCTACGTTGCTCCCCATTGGACGTGGGCAGAACAGCGTGGAAACCAAAAGCAGAGTCCTCCCCATAACCACGGCCATTCTCACAGCCCGTCTCAACAATAAAGTCCAGCAGGGGCCCCACCATTCATCTGTGCCCTTCCAGAACGCACACACCTCCCATCACAGGGTTCTCCCCCACCCCGCCCCTCCACAGCCCCACGCAGGCACAGTGCGGCGGGAGGCGCCCAGAGCCCGGAGGGCAGAAGACAAGCCCTGGGGTCGCCCTGCGTGGGGAGCAGCGAGAGTCGGGGTTACCTGTCGGGGTTCTGCGTGCACACGTGCATCTGTAGGAGGATCCGCTGTGTGAAAGTCTTAAAGCACTGGCCGCATTTCCAGAGATGCCAGTCGCTGAACTCTGAGTGGAGCTGGCTGGTGGAAGTTGGGCTCGCGAGCACTCGCTGGTTTTTCACGTTGATCTGGTTAAATCCCGATTCCATGGGCCCGGACTTGTCCAGGAGAGAGAAGTTCCTGGTGCAGGGAGTCTGCGGGAAGACCACAGAGCGCTGCTGGGTGGCAGGGGGAAGCTTGCCGCTCTTGTTGAAGGGCTGCAGGACGTCCTGTCTGCACATGGCCTCCATGACCGTCGAGGGCACGTTTACTGGGAGAACAGCAAGAGGGTGACAAGATCAGTTTTGCTGGCCTTGAAAATAAACACAATAACACACACTTAAAAAAAAAAAAAAACATTCCTACAGATCAAGATTTTAAAATTTTTTCTGGACTCCAAAGTAACAGAGGAACAGACTCTTTGCCTTGGTGGGGGTGGGGAGGGGAAGCAGGCTCGCTGCAAATTCCTAGCTCCCTCAATGCCTACTTATTTAGCAAATACTATACGTTCAGGATTGTTGGCACGCTGTCTTTGCCTCACAGAGTTCACTTACGGGTTGAGGCATAAAGACTTCAGAATGAGACTCCACACTGCCTCTGAGGTTTAGAGGGCGTTCGGAAGGAAAAAACAGCAAAGGAGGGGGAGAGAAAGGGTGGCTGCCCACAGAGGGTAAACATGAGCAATGCTGAGAAGGTAGAGATCCAGGCCCTCGGGATTTCAGGCCTTCCACTGGACCTTGCCAGCACGGAACATTCCAGAAGCACAGGCTGAAAGATGAAGGCAGCAATGTGAAAGACACCTGGAGACAGAAGTCTGGCACCTTGGTGGGATGGTGATGGAGACGGGATGACCAAGCGGGAATGGGTTCTCAACACTGTGGGAATAAGGGGTATAAGAGGGGGTAGATCTCAGAGGCTCCTTAAAGTCCAAATAAATAAAAGATGTCAGACCTAGGAAACAGACACAGAGTGTTTCTGTACAGAAAGTGCAAGGAAAAAAAAGCAAGAAAAGTGTTCAGGGTGGGCTTGAGTCAGGTGTGATTTATAGACAGGGTGCAGCGACTAAGGTAAGAGTGGGGGTGGGGCAACAGAGTAGGGTGCTGGCAACTTGGGTTTTGGAATCAGAAAGACCAGGGTTCAAATCTCGACTCTGCCTTCTGTTAGCTTGGTGATCTTAGGTAAGTTATTTAAAAAACCCACAAAACTCCCTGTGCCTCAGTTTCCCCATCTGTAAAAGGAGGCCAGTGGGAGTAAGAATCCTAGAAGTAACAGGAGCATGGCAAAGTGGTTGAGATGTCCTCTATCTTAACTCCACTACCTATATTAGCCTTGGGATGGCTGGCAAGTCTGAAAGTCGAAATCCCCAATTTTGTCTTGGTGAAACGTAAAATGGGTCACCCTGAGGATTAAGGCAATGCATAGACAGTATTTAGAAGATGCCACGGTTGCCACTCCATACATGTGGCGCCCTAGGAGCGCTGGGTTCATCTTGAAACCTGTTAGGACATGTAAATGAGACAATGAAAGCGTCCTTCATAAGGCCTCCCATCAACGGTAGCCACCATTCCCACCACTGTAGAGAAGAGACTGGAAGGAGGGAAGATGGATGTGAACTGCAATGGTGGGGAAAGAACTAGAAGTAAGAAACACTTCTGAGGAAGGGAGACTAAGAGAGGTGAAATCGTTTTCTTTTTTTAAGTTGTTATGATGCTAATAATCTGTCTCATGCACTTGCTGGTCAACTCACACAGGCAGAGGGGATCAGAACCTAATACACTTTGAAACTACCGTTCTTGTTTTAAGTAACTACTGCATTGATAACATGATTTATTGGTTATTTCAGGGGTCAAAAAGACGAAAGTTTACCGGGTGGGCAAGAGAAGAAAATCAGAGACCAAAAAATTGGAAGAGGTTGAAGGGCAAAAAGACAGGGGGTGAGAAGGAAATCATGGCTCTGGACCACTGGTTCAAGGTCACATGGAAGAACACAGACGACGTGGGGGCTTCTGTCCTTCCCTGCCACAGACCATCACAGAGATGCCTATGTGGCATGCAAACTCAAGCGAGTTCAACAGCAAAGAGCGAATGGTGGTGGACAGTAACCACCAGGAGGCTCCGCGTTTGGGTGGACAGGGAGGTACCATTCTCAGTGGAGAGCGAGTGGATGCTGTGTTGCCATTAAGGACTCTCCAACCCCGAGAATGTTCTGTAGAATCACAGCTGTGATACAAACCCACCAAAAGGAACGGCTCTGTTTATGGAACCCTGGCAGCATGGCCCATCCTGTCTTGGGAAGGGAAAAGAAAGCAAGAGACTGGAAGACATGGGGAGAGCGTAGGGTCTGTGCAGCTGAATGCAAATTTATACTCGTAGGAGAGGCTCTTAAAAAATTAAATCAGGGGAGCCTGGGTGGCTCAGTCGTTAGACGTCTGCCTTTGGCTCAGGTCATGATCCCAGAGTGCGAGGATGGAGCCCTGCATCAGGCTCCTTGCTCAACAAGGAGTCTGCTTCTCCCTCTCCCACTCCCCCTTCTTGTATTCCCTCTCTCGCTGTCTCTCTCCCTCTGTCAAAAACAAACAAAGAAACAAACAAGCAAGCAAATAAATAAATCAGACTCTCTTGATAGGACCTGGACACCTGAACTTTTAGAAACTCCCCCAAGTGCTTCTCATGGACCATCAGGTTTGAGAATCACGGATCTAAACCAACCCTCTCTTCTTATGAATCAAAAAAGCTGAAGCCCCAGAAGGTCCAATACTGGCACCTGCCCAGGGTCACACAGGCTGTTAAAGACAGCTGAGCTGGAAGCTTTAGCCTTCTAACTTACAAGGCATTTTTTTTTTCTGGCCACACGTGTATCTTGTCACTGCTCACCAGCTGTGTTTCAAAAATAAAAGAAACATTTTATGCTAGTACAGTGTTTTCTGAGTGTGTGTGTGTGTGTGTAACTATATCCTATAAACATGTATGTCACATACACATACATATGCTATATATATACCTTTACACACCCATGTACATGTCCATGTGTGTCTATCTTTATCTTATAGGTAAATATTTACATGTAATTTTGACCTCTGAGGCAAAAGTGTATAATCAATATGAAATCTGTCTACACATTTTAGGCTTCCAAAAATAAAAAGTCATTGCACACAGACTACTACTCTCGAAATTGGCATTGAAAGGTAAGGAAGGATATC
Organism: Mellivora capensis; assembly: GCA_004024625.1. Classification (NCBI taxonomy): domain Eukaryota; kingdom Metazoa; phylum Chordata; class Mammalia; order Carnivora; family Mustelidae; genus Mellivora; species Mellivora capensis. The sequence goes on along the minus strand of PISX010004675.1, from coordinate 26,634 downwards.
TGACACAGGGGCTTAGCCCTTTTCTAGCAAAAAGTAACAGCAGCATCGTCCGAGATCGGGGCAGAACCCGTTTTGTGTCGCCTGTTTATAACTAATCCAGAAGCGACAAATTACAGATGAACCCACGCATTTTCAGGCAACACGAAGCTCTTGCAGGGTGGTAAGCGCCAGACCAACAGGAAGGCACGGTGGAAAGTTCGTCAAATGAGGATACCACCAGCACGCACGAGAGCAGGGTCACCAGCCAGAAGCTTCGCCGTGGGAAGAGGAATATAATGCCTTTAGGGGAAATTGACGCCAAGGCGACCTTACGTATAGATTATAAATTCTGACTTCTCACCTCTCCGGAAAAAGAACCTAATAAATTAATTTTCAAAAACGGTTAAGGTCACATCCCCTTTATACGAAGCATGAGAATTGGTGGGCAAATGAATTTAACTTTAATGATCAGTGTCAACATGGTAATAAAGAAGAATTTACACCAGTTTGTATAATAATCTGGGATATATGGGATCCAAGGTAGTAATAGTATCAGGCAATAACGGTGCAGGTGGCTGGAATTAAATTATGCTCTGTCTCGTTATTGCCTTCTCTGCGATGCCTGAGAGCAGAGGTAATATGCTTTTAAACTGTAAGTAGCAACAATGAGACACTACTCCCCTTTCGGTATACGCTCCTTTACTCTAAGTATGACTCAATTCAATGCTGCTGAATGAAATGAGCATGTAATGCAGAGAGAAGAAAAAGCAAGGACAGGAACAACAGCAATGAACCTGAGCTCTAAACTGTCCTGCAGAGCTTCTACACATTTCCATAAGACCCTAGAAATCGAGGGAGGATAGCTTTTCATTTTTTATTTTTTTATTTTTTTAAAAGATTTTATTTATTTATTTGACAGAAATCACAAGTAAGCAGAGAGAGAGAGAGAGGAGGAAGCAGGCTCCCCGCTGAGCAGAGAGCCCGATGCCGGGCTCGATCCCAGGCCCCTGGCATCGTGACCTGAGCCGAAGGCAGAGGCTTTAACCCACGGAGCCACCCAGGCGCCCCGGGTGCCCTGAAGTATAGCTTTTTTTTTTTTTAAGATTTTATTTACTTATTTGACAGACAGAGATCACAAGTAGGCAGAGAGGCAGGCAGAGAGAGAGAGAGGGAAGCAGGCTCCCTGCTGAGCAGAGAGCCCGACGCGGGGCTTGATCCCAGGACCCTGAGATCATGACCTGAGCCGAAGGCAGAGGCTTAACCCACTGAGCCACCCAGGTGCCCCCCTGAAGTATAGCTTTTTAAAGCAGGACTTAAAGGACACTGAAAGCTGTTCTTCCTGAAAGGCGCCCTCGCTGCTGCCTATGCCAATTCAAAGTATTAACAAGACACAGGACCTTACCAGAGAGGGGACAGCCTATTCAGACCAACGCAAGACGCCCAGAGTTGACGAACCAAAGTGACCTGATAATGAAGTGCTTTCTACACAAAGACACACCCGGCTAGTTCAGTCTCTTCCGCCTACCAGACAAAGACGAAAAAGTAGAGAGCAAACTCTCAAAGTCCTAAAGGGTCTAGTGTCAAGGAGCAACACGAACTCCTCCAACCCAGGCAAATGAAAAGACTGGGAACGGCAAATGCAGAATCCCTAAAACAACCCTTTGTCCATTCATTCGGCCCACAAATACCCAGTAAGCGTCTGTTCCTGTGCCTGACCCCCCGGTGCTGCCGGTTCCAGCAATAAGGAAGCCCCAGGCCCTGGCCTCATGCCACTTACACTCCAGTGGGAGAGACAGATATCAAACAAAGTCTTTACCAATAAGTACTTACTCTGTTTCATCAAATCTAAAATGCCATTAATTGCAGGTTGCTCCGTGAACTATCACCACTCATTGCAAGGCAGCTCCCAGGTTCAGAAAGAACAAAATGGGAACAACGTATGTGTGTTGCCACAAGCATGATACATGTTATGAGAGCTACAAAGAAGTACCTAGAAAGCATATCACTTCTGCGGCTACAGTGGCAGGTGTGAGGGGCAGCTTCCCTAAGGCAGTGACCTTGAATGTGAATCCTACAGGGCGGGCAGGTATCAGGTGGGAAGGAGAAAAAAAGACAATGCAAGAAGATGAAATGTGGGCAGCTCAGCCACAGTGTCTGTGTGGATGCTGAGAGGGGAAGGAGCTCAAGAGAGGACATAGGGTCTGTAACAAACTAAATTGGGGCATGGTCAGTCCAACAACGCTCAAATTCTCATTCTGTCGAGCACGATGGGAGCCACACAAAATACTTTCTGGAGACTCTATACGGCCCATGGGCTACTGTGCTGAAGAACTGGGGATTCATTATAAGAGTAATGGCAAGCCAAGAAAGGGTTTTAAATTAGGGTATGAGGTGATGAGATTTTTATGCTCAAAATGCTCAAAATGCATCACCACTCTATACTGTTACATGAAAAAGTGAGGCGCAGAACAATGCATATAGTACATTACTATCTGCAGAAAAGGGCAAGGAGAAGAGTGAGAGCCAGAGAAAGTGAGGGAGAATATGATCTAATAGAGTAGGCACGCGCACACATACACACACACACACGTCTGGAAGAAGATCTGGTTATCTACCAACTGACTTCTAAGGGGATTTATATGTCCATAGTACTTTCTGGATTTTGATCTATGGAACCAAATTCCCTAGCAACAAAGCATACGAATGAGCTGAAACAATAAAATAAGCAAATCAATGAGACTTCACTTGGGCCGTTGTGATGCCGCCGAGGAAAACGTGACGTGCTGGAGACTACTGCACTGGTCTGTGCCAAAGCTGATGCTCACGTTGACCGAGGGGTAGCAGAAGAGGTGAAAAGAAGTGCACTTAAGAATGCCCAATCAACAGGGCTTCGTAACTGACTGGAGAGAAGGGTGAGTGAGAGTGAGGTGTTGGGGTTTCTAGAAAGAACTGGATGAATGAGCGTGAGCTACTGAACTGGGGGAGAAGCAGAATGGTTTCAGTTGTACATGCTGAGCTGGACACTCTGGCGAGACACCAAAGGCAGAGGTGGAGAAGATAAGTGGACAAGTTTATGGGGCTCAGTAGAGAGATCTGGATTGGAAATGCAAATCTGGGAATACCTAAGTCGGGTCCCTGGGGAAAAGACTCTGAAATGGAGATTTGCAGTTCTGAGGGCAGGAGGACCATGTCCATGGAGGAGATGGACAGCTCTGGAGCTAGGGAGGTACTTCACAGTTCTCCTGCTCTGGGACAGGTGAAGCGGTCCTTAGTAGCCCCCACATCGACCAGCCACTGGACATGGACCTCACATGCCTCTCTTAGGCAGAAGGTAATTCCTGGAGACAAACTCACGTGCAAGCTGACAGCCCCTTATTCTCCCACAAACTGGAGAAATGAGTGCCTCGAGCTAATAACAAGGTTGCAACCTAGGTAGCACACCTCAGCATTCCCAAGCACCCAGAGAGATCAAATCCTTCACGACAGTGGATTTGCCTGTGTTTTTTGGTCATTTCTTGTTGTGGGTGCTTTCCCAGTGGTGACGTCTTCTACTGGACGTCCCTGCAGATACAGAGGCATCCCAATGGGGTGGCTTCTCTCTGCTTCTTCTAGCACCCTACAGGTTTCTGCACCTCTGGACCCATCTTTGTTTGTTTGTTGGCCCAAGGTTTCCATAGCCGACAGGTAGTACAGAATCCAGCCCCATAATACTGCAAGGGCCAGGGCTGGTTTTTAAGAGAGCAGCACTGTTTTTCCCAGCGGCCTGAGATGACAGCTCCTTGGCTTCCCGGATGGTAGGGAGTCTTTTTCTGGTCCTGAGTCAGGGATGGAACAGTAACTTCCAGTCCTCGAACTTACTGAAGAAGGGCAATCCCAACTTCGCACGGTACACAAGGGGCCTAGAACCTGGACTCCTCCCAACTATACTAGCACTTGGCTCAATCCCCCTCAGCTTGGCTTCATGCCCATGGCCGCGTCACCAGGTTCCTGCACCGTGTCTGCTGTGCTGCTGGATGCTCACGTGCCTTCTTCTAGACTTGAGGACAGGGCCTGAGCCTGTCATCCCAGTGCTCGACCCAACAATACTACAAGCTTCTCCAGCTTCCCAGACGTAAGACCTGAGCCTGGGCCTAGCTCCTCCCTGTCGGCTGGACAGCAGGGGTGAGGGGGCCTACACAGAGGAACCCCTTTTTGTTTCCTGCTCTGTACAATCGAGAGAAAGAGGCAGCGCTGATGTCAGCGTGGGAAGCGCCGCAGGGACAAAGAGGTCCACATTCCGCTACCTCGGTGTCACAAGCCAGGGCAGAAAGAGCAGCAGGGAGACTTGTCGAACATTTATTCCATTTTGGTGGTTTTTTTTTTTTAATTTCCTCTGAAATGAATATGAACACACTATGGTCTTTACATTCGGTGGGAGCTAATCGCCCAACCGGAAGCTCTGGGGAGCCTCGTCCCTCCTCACGGAGGCAATCTGTCGACACAGGCTTTCCTTCGGGCTCCTCTGAAAGGCCCATGGTGGACGGAGCGGCTCTCTCCTTGGAGCTCTATTACATTTACAACCCCGGTTTTTTAAAAAAGAAAATAACAGAGGAATTGCTTCCAGAGCTGCCTTCTCTTTGAGGCCCCGCGGCTTTCGGGGGCTTGTCTGGGCCCTTGAGGGCACCCACCGTTTCACGGGCGCCCCTGGAGGGGACAGTCACTCAAGCCTCAGCCCACCACACCCGCTCAGGAGGAAACGTTTACTTGAATCATGGAAAGGACCACGGGAGGAAAATGATCTTTTAAGACGTGAAAACGCTCAGGAAGTATTATTCACTAAGTAAAATCACATTTCCCTTGAGTGTCTTGGGCCACGTAACCATTTTGTTAACAAAGGAAACTACGGGGCCGAGATGTTTCATCCCTTCAAATAATGACGACAAAAGTCTCCAGACTGTTCCAGGAGGTGCTTATTAATTGGTGCGTGTCCGTGGCCCGACAAGGAGGCTCTGCTGAGGCATTTTGTCACCTAAGTCTCTGGTATCCAGAAACCTCTTTTTTTAAGGTACCTGATTTATTTTGTGGCTAGCTCAGTGGGATAAAAATTGTCTTAGAATTGCTAATCAGTTGAGATGATTTAAATTACTCAGGGCTGTGGAAGGCTATCTGTTAAATTATCTGTCCATGCCCTTTCACACATTTGTGCTTTTAAATCACACCGAGTATTTTCTGTGTGCAGAAGAAGGAACCCACATTATAAAGCATTCCCGGCTCCCTCCATGAATCCTGTGGAATGAGAATCCATCTTAGAGTTAAAGTCATATATCTCCCCTACGCTATCTGATGAAGCTTTCCACCGGTTTCTTGGGTGGCCAATCACATGACAGATATATGACTTGGAGACAGGAACTGAAATAAAATTCCTGTAATACCCTCAGGGGGAAGGGAGGATTGTCACCATGGAGCATTTTCATCAATGACTTCATTTTCTCTAAACTTCCCTCCACCCTCACTTTGAGCTCGGAACTCCGCGCAAAAGAGCTGCTTGGTCTACCTCCTGAATCCACAGTACTTTGAGCCGCTGCGGTTTTTCAGTTTTTCTTTCAAGGATTTCAGGTGCTAAATGATACAACAGAAACCCTGGAAGAGTTCATGGAATTCAATAATCAGCAACCTCAAGAGTGTTTTTTTTTTTTTTTTTCCTCAAGAGTGCTTTAAGCAGTTGGAGACTAGGAGAGAGAAGGATTAAAAGGCAAAGCATCTGGTGTTTCCAGAAAATACCCTTTTGTCGGCACTTCGGCACTGAATCCAAGGACCAGATGGTACGCTCTTGAATACCTACTGTCAGGTGGCTGTGAATGGCACACAAGACCCCCAGTTCCTCCAGCCCGATCCTATGTAACAGCATCACGAGGTGGAAGCAAGGTTGCAAATGTATGACTTCCACCTCGGAGATCACATCAAGGGTAAGAAACACATTCCCCAAGAAGTCATTTCCATGGTGGTTTCCATTTCTCCCTCATAACTCAGCGAGCGGCCATTCCATCCTTCCAGTTCCTCAGACCAAAGCCCTAAAGTGATCCTTGACTCCTTTCTCTCTCATTCAGCACCTAAGGTGTCAGCAAACGCTATTGGCTTTACTTTCAAAAATGCATCCAGAATCCAACCAGTTCTCACCACCTCCACCATGTCTACACTGGCCCAAACCACCATCATCATCTCTCCCCCTGGATTCTTGCAGAAGCCTGGAAATGGATTCCCTGCTCCACCCCCAGGCCTTACTGTCTGGTCTCCAGTCAGTGGCCAGAGTCATCCTCTTAACAATGGCAGCCGGAACACAGCACTCTTCTGCTCAAAACTTAAACTCTGCGGTAAGCACCCTTCGCATGGCCCATACTGAGGAAAAGCCAGGCTTCTGCCAGGGGGTCCTTGCTCATGCCCCACCTGATGTCTAAGTGACCTTCTCACCTCACTTGCTCCAAAACACCCATGCTGACCCTGGGAACACTCTTCCAACAGGCCGGGGACATCCCCATCGTGGGGCCTCTACCCTTTTCACCTCACCACCGGGAACACCCTTCTTCCAAACAACACGTGGCTGACCCTTCCCCTCCTCAGATCTCAACCCCAAGGCCACATTCCCAGTGGGGCCTACCCTGATCACTCTGAAAAGCCACAACTCCCGACTCCTGTCATGCCTCCTCCCTTCTCTGCTTTCATCTCTCTATAAAGCGTTACCACCCAACAAACAATGTACGTACCCACTTCTTTAGTCATGTATTAATCTGTCTCCCTCCACTAGAATGTAAGCTTCATGAGGGCAGGAATTCTTGGCTGCTGTATCTTCAGGACCTATAAAGACACACGGGCCCACTGCAGGTGTTCGATAAACACCTGAGCACTGAACGAGCACATCCTCGTGCTCCGTGCAATGTCCATCCGAGCTCTAGGCTTTGACAGGCTTATTCTCAGATACTTCTGGACGTGCACACCACAATAAGTAAGACTTATTACACAACTCATAAGACTATAATAATACAGTCTTCAGATCTGTAGTGAGTTTTGTTAGAGGAAACAGAAGACCTTACAGGATTTTGGACATGCCTACAGATCAATTCCATACTCCAGAAGGTGAGGGTACGTCAAGGTTCAGGAGATAGGCCCATGTCAGCAGGTCAGGGGGCCAGATCCTGGGGTCTTTCCATACAAGGACTGTGGTCTAGTGTGAGGACAGCAAGGGCCTGGAGACGTGGGGAGATGGCATGTACTGGTCACGTGTGCATAGCTGCGTCTAACACCCGCCACACATGCATGTCCAACACTGAGATCTGCCTCCATGGAAACAGGCACTCCCTCAGACACTCCCTCAGAGCATGACTGCAGAGAAGAACTTTCTGGTAGAAACTTGAGAAGCAAGAGGAAGGTACTGAATGTCTGAAGATTCCTTTCTTTGATTTGAGATTGGTTTGGGGTTAGGGTAAAGGAGAAAGGGAAAGCTGACAGGAACAAGCTTTTTGAGCGTTCTATTTTTTCATAAAGAACATAAGGACAATGTGGGAAAGAAATATCTCTAATTGTCACATTTTCCTCAGGAATAACATGAACACTTTTTTAGTTTTTAGATTGTGTGTGTGTATGTGTGTGTCTGTGAAGGAGAAAGTCAGTGGAAAAGGAAAAATAACACTTCTTTTTCAAAATGAAGTTTGTTCAAGAGAGCTGTTCTTTCTCCATCTTTTTCTGTTACATAATCCCAAATTATTAGCTTATCACAATTATCCCTTGGCAGTTTGGGGCCAAGGGAAAAAAAAAATGATATCACCAAAACCAGTGTTTCTCACTGGAAACCCCTCAGAATGACCTCATTCTCTTCCAAATCCTGGAAATCACCTTCAAATATTTTCCCCAAAATTGATAAAAAATAAATACAAATTTGAGTAGAGATGGCTTCAAGTTTTTAATTTGCCTGGATGGTAGAAATTATTTTTTTTTTAGAGATAACGATGGCCATGGTCATAAAGATAGAAGAATGTGGTTTGTTTTAGACTAAGACATTTAGGGAGACAAATTCCTCAGGCATAGGTCTACAATTTTTGCTACTGTTTCTCACTCCAAGGACTACTTAGGAGGAGGCACACCCCATTAACCAGAAGGCTTTTTCTCCTCATTACATAGCACTGTTTTCTCATTATTTCATTTTTGCCTATAGCGTGCTTCTGGCCAGATGGTGCATCGGTTGAGAGCAGGAGCTGTACCTTGTGCTGCTCTGGTCACCCCACTAGGAGGCAAGCAGGGAACCAGACACATAGTAGGTACTCAATAAACACCAGCGGCCTTCACCTTGCTGCCAGAGATCATTTAAAACTCTGACAATGGTTGTGGAATCGTCAACAGGTGAAGCAAGGACGGGCCTGTGGGAAGTTGAGACGCCCTGTGAGAAAGCAAAGGACAACAGAGGGAAAGAGAACACGAGGGAACAGACTCGTGCACATTTGCAACATGCATCAAAGCGAACCGTATGACAGGAGTCTCAAGCAACACTCTTAAGACATTAGCTTTCAAAACGAGGTATTGTGAGAGGTGAATTCAGAGCTAAAATAAATTCTTACAGTTTTCATCCTGCGCAATGCATTGTAAGGGGATCCCAAAGAAAGACGTATAGCTGTCATTGTACCACACCAGAAGCTCGGTGCCCCTGGGGATATCTATACAGGCTCGGTAGAATATATTCGACCTATTCAAAACAAAAGAAAACCCAGCTTAGTCAGAGGTACATTGTTATTGGCCCCGAAAATGTTCTGCCCAACTCCCTCTAAATAGTTTGTAATAAAATCTGCACACCCCACCTTATCATTCCCAGCAACCAAGTACAGCCTGCACCCCAGAGCAATAAACACCTTACAGTTTATTTCCACAATGTCCCTCCACAGAACACTGGGGCTGAAGAGACAGATACAGGGCCCAGGAGATAAAAGAAAGCTAGGGCTCTTTAAAAAAAAAAAAAATCCCAACTCATACTAATGAGAAAATTCTGTCTCTTGGCAAATCGCAGATACTGGTGCCTCACCCTCTTATATAAATTAATACTACTGATTTCTGATTTGAAGGAAAGGCATGACACATGTTCTCGCCACTGGGCATTGGGAGTCCCCAAATTTGCAGTAAAATGAAGCAGCTTTGGAATCTGCTTCAGACTGAGAGAGGTTTTAAAAAAAAAATCTCCCCTGTTGCCTGTCTCCTAAAGTTTGATACAAGAGAAAAGAGAACCCCTCTTATGGGGAATGAATGGAAATTCAATAAATACAAGGGGAGCGCTTGACTCCAGCTGAAAGATTACCTTCCGAAATGATAGAGTGAATGCACCGAGAAATAAAAATTTTTCATAATGGCTTCGGTACTGTAAAGGAAAACTCACAGATTTAAAAAAGAGAGAAAGAAAGAGAAAAAATGAGGAGACCGTGACCAGTTTCCTCCATGAAGAATGGCTACACATACGAGCCTCAAGTTCAAAATAAAAGTGTTTAGGGTTGGTGGGCCTTAAATTTAGCCTATCTGTAAGGAATTGGCTGTAGCACGGCAATTTGTTCCTTGTATAACACTGCAGACATCAGGCGAATCCTTCACCACATTTTTCACGGCAGTGAGATATGCACTTGTCAACATATTTCGTCACCGCAAAGTGGCTCTTGGCAATAGAATCATAAAGATCAATAAAAAAGTGCAGATTCTCAATATTTTACTCGCAGCTGCAAAAATTTCATTTATCTTGTTATTTTCCTTCCTTGCTGCCATTCTGTCTCACGAGGGCACTGCTAGCTAAGCAGAATGTTTTTCCCAACATTCTATGAATATCTGACAAAAACTCTAGCCAGTCCTCCGGACCTCACTACACCCTTCCTCCCTCCCACAACTCTGAGAGCTGTGCATTTTATTAATTCTTTCCACTGCTACATAAAAAAATCAAAATTGGAGCCGAGCTATAAATCACTGGCATCTCCTAACTTGAGAAAAATTGAGTCGACTTTGTACTTCACCCTTGTAACATTTCATCTCTCAGTTTGGCTTCCCTTAATATAAACACAGCGCCCGGCAAATGAATGTGCTAAAACCAAATGACACACTTTGCCGCTGAAAGAGCAGAACTGTTTTCGAGCGATGGGTGGTCTTTTGAGGCACTGAGTAGGCCGAGAGGGGAAAAAAAAAAAAGAAGAAGAAGAAGAAGAAAAAAAAAAAGTGTAAGCGTACACCGTTCCTTACAAGCAGGCAGAGCTTCCAAAGCTCGCAGAAATCTCTGCATGTTGAAGCACATCAAAGGGATTTTTCCCTTTTCAGATAATATTTCCTTTGCTGACATGTATTTAGTATTGTGGTTGGATGACTCATAAAGATAGCTCCGCGGCGTCCCAACGCAGTCGAAGCAGAACACATGCCAACAAACATTATTGTCAGCCTCAAAATAAAAACAAAACGTTCAGCGAAGGGTCAATCAATCAAGGGCGCTTTGAAGAAAATTCCATTTAGATATTACAAATCATAACAGAATGAATCTAAACCAGCTGACTCTTCGTGAAGAGAACATTCATGTACAATAAAAATGAAGCTGGCTCTTCAGGGTCCAACTTTTCTATTTTCTTACTCTTGGACGTGGTCACTGGTGATGGATGCCAGTTTGGTTTTTTTTTTTAATTGTGTTTTTGTAGTTCGTTTTAGAGCGATCCGAAGTAATCGAAAACAGATCGGCAGAGAGATCTAGACGTTTAAGCGCCGTCCTGGGAGGGGGAGCTGTAAAATCCACTCAAGACTGACAGATAGGTGGCTGACTTACTGACTTGCCCACCTTCCTCTTGGGGGCTGCTTGCTTCCCCCGATTCAGTGTTTGCCTCACGGGCTCCCTGGGTGCTCATGACAGAGCCAGCCCATGATCTCTCCCCGGATGGGTACAAGCACAGCGTTTGCTCAATTTCTAGCTCCGAGTTTCATCAAAGCTTCATGACAGAAATGGGGCTGCTCTAGAGCCTGCACACGGCCGTGTAACCGAACACCGTCGTGCACTCTTGCACCAAAACCATTATTTAATGAGCTTTAACTGCACAAGAAACCAAGGCAGTGAGTCACATGCTGCCCAAATGGGTTCCTTCTGAACTGGAGACCTTTGGAGAGGCAGCCAGATCTGTGCAGCCTTTAACCTATAAGGGGGAGAAAGCCCCCCTTCCCTCTTTTTTTTTCCTCTCTTCCTTTATAAGGGCTTTATGTTTAAAAACTAAAAAAGAAAAAAGAAAGAAAGGAAATAAATAGCCACAGGCAAGACTCCAAGTTGCCGAGTACAGGGCCTTCTGCTTTGATGTGTCTGTGGTGCCTAATAAAGCTAAACGGTTGCTTCTGATTCTAAAGGGAACATGGCTGTTTATAACTGAGGTCATATATTTATCCGGCACATGTTTTCGAGGGATTTTGAGAAAAGGGCTTTGTTTTCCCCTCTGTGATCTGTTTTTGGGTTCTCGTCTGGACTCCAGCAGCACCAAGTGGGAATGCCAGACTGACAGGTGCACCGAGGGGAGGCGGGAATCCACCTGGCTCCTCCCCCGCCCACGGGATTCTGGGGAATGAGGGAGGCAGGCCCCGCCCCCCCCCCCCCGCCCCCCGCAGCTTTGGGCTCTGCACACCCTTCGCAGGTTAGCTGGGGCTTCTCTAGACTCTGCAACTGCCTCATCCCTTGAAACATAGTCTCAACAGTCGAAGGGCCAAAGCCAAACAGCTCTGGCACCCTCCGAGGGAGCAGGAGAGGGGATGCCGGCTCAGCCTCTGCCGCAGAGCCCCGGAGTTTAAGAAGAGCAGCCTCGCTGGAACCCTCGGGCAGGGTGGGCGCTCGTGCTCGGTTTCCCAAGCCTCTGTGCGAAGGAGAGTTTCTGGAGGCAGCAAGCCTGCAGAGCACGGGCTGCGGGCTGCAAGGGGTCTGGGGCCCAATCTCCGCGCTCCTATTTCTATTTCTGGGCATGTCCATGACTGCTTGGGGGATTGGGGGGCGGGGGGGCGATCACCCCACACCGGCGGGATTTCCAGGCTCACTGAGGCACTGGTGGATGTCTGGGTTGGTGATAGGAAGGAGCCTGACCATGTGCACCCAGGGGAAAGAGGCCTTCCATAAACACCTTTATTCCTGAATTTTCATGACATGACTGTTGCAAGAACTTGGGAAGCCTCCAGAAACCTGGGAAATTCCTGCTGTTCCCGCAGGGTTCTGCGGGGCTCTTCATAACCAGCAGCAAGCCTGAATTTGTCAATGCAAGCCGAAGGGCCGCAGCTCCGTTAAGGGGTAAATCAAGATATACTTTACCTGTACTGAACTACTGTTAGATTCTGCTCTCCGCAGTGCCTTGCACATCGGATATACCTCATCCAGCTCGACTTACTAGGCTCCCCACCGTCAATAAAGTGCTGTAGTGTCCCATCCTGGTCATATATCTAGAGAAGAGGTCAGAAGGTCAAGAAGTTAGAACGGATCATCAGCAATCATTTTCCCTGCTTCCCTCGGTGTCTTTATGTGTCGACTGCAGAAACAGAGGGACTGTAGGTTTGTGGGGGGCTCATCAAAGCCTGTGGAAACTCAACTGGAATAACGGGGAACATATTCTTTGGTGATGCAAGTTGACCATGTTTTTCTTATCAAGCCCATCTTTCCCGTATTCAACATATTTCTGGTATCTCAAGGATGTGAGGGACCATGTTTCCCAAAGGATATTTAAACCTATTTTGACAGGCTACTCTTAAGTAATGAGCTGCTGGATAAACAAAGCAAGCTGAAGGGAGAGGCCACGTGGACATGGCTGGAACATCCACATGGGAGGCCTCCGGGCTCAAACACGGAACTGTTCGATGGTCTTCAGGAGGCAGCAACTGTCGGTTGGACAAGCTGGGTGACAACCAGCAGAAAGCAGGTGGAGCATTATGGAAATGCACAGAACTGATAAAAACAAAGCAGAAACAGGGGCGCCTGGGTGGCTCAGTGGGTTAAAGCCTCTGCCTTTAGCTCGGGTCATGATCCCAGGGTCCTGGGATCGAGCCCCGCATGGGGCTCTCTGCTCGGCGGGGAGCCTGCTTCCCCCTCTCTCTCTGCCTGCCTCTCTGCCTACTTGTGGTCTCTGTCTGTCAAATAAATAAATAAAATCTTAAAAAAAAACAACAAAGCAGAAACCAAAAAAACCCACAAAACAAAAAACAAAAATAAAACAACCCCTCTCACCCCGATTCAGATGAAATAAATGGACTATCACATCGCAGAGGATGTGGGACTTCAGCTGTCAGGTCCTGAAACTATAAGGAGGACCGTCAAAAAGAGAGAGAGACCCTCAAAAAGAGAAAGAAAAACAAATTTAACTGCTCTGTATGGATTTCAATGTCTTCACTGAGGTGGATCTAACAATGATTGCTTTGAGACACCTTATGCAAATTTGCTTTTAAGATCATTTTCAAGGAAATCAAATCTGCTTCAAACCAGGCAAAGAGCATGGGACAAAAAAGTCTCACGCATAACATCAGTCCCGTGCCCCCAGAGTCAGCATTGACCACCAAGGTAATTGGCTTCCGCCTCTGGAAACCAGGTCAGCCCTGGGCACCTTGGCAGATATGGTCTCGATGAGTGGGAGACGAGGGGTTTCCATAAATAAAGCAACTCCAGAAGGGACTCCCAGTCCTAGGGGCATCCGGGAAGCAAGGGGTACAGTTCTCAGAAGGACCACAGTATGGCTGGTCCTTTCCAAATAAAATCAGCAAGGGGATCCTGGTAACTGCTAGGGTATTCCCCAAAGCATCCTGACAAATCATGTCTCTTACCCTCTCATCAGCCTTTCCAGTCTCTTCCAAACAGACAAAGAGAGTACATCTTACAGACAGACTTGTTGGTTACAGTAGACCCTAAAATTATTATCGTCATTCATATTAATTTAGCTCAGTATTTCTGTTCTGGGGGCCAGAGGGCTTAGTGATGACAGTTTCTTTTATTATCTCCAGTCATTTTAAACAGCTGACTTTTTGTTGTTTTTTTTTTTTTTGCTTTTCTTCAACTCATTTGTCTCCACTCCCAACCTTTCCACTAAGCCCCTCCCCCCAAATAAAAGACATCAATCTAATGAAGGCTATGGTTGGAGAAACTTTAACTGCGTAGTGTGCGAGCATGATCATAGCTGATAATTAAGGTCGCCTAAGACAAATAAAGAGATTCCTAGATGATATTATATTTAAGATTAATGACCTCTTTAAATTCCTGGTCTGAGGATCATGGCAGAGAATAGAATCATTTCACATGGTGGATACATCTGCTACCTGAGGAAACGAATGACAGGCTTTGCATTTCGGTTCAGTCCCATGGTAGTTATTCTGTTGTGCTTACTGTTGTTGTGTCCTTTTTAGGAAGCTAAAAGATTCAAAGCCTCAACCCCGAGTTTGCTGTTGACAGCCTGTGCGACACTGAACAAAAGCCATCAGTTCCTCAGACACCAATGTTTATCTAAAATGGAGCCAAAAATGTTGATGACCCAGCCCTCTGCCCTATCCTTCCCTGATGAACAAACTTTCTTTGAGAGCTGCTGGTGAAAATAATTAAAAAGCATTCTGAGAAGTACAATTCTCCTTTGTGCTTCCAGCTAATGTCATCAACAGCACGTAAAACTCTAACATTTGGGGCGCCTGGGTGCCTCAGTCGGTTAAGCATCTGCCTTCGGCCAGGTCATGATCCCAGGGTCCTGGGATCAAGCCCTGCTTCGGGGTCCCTGCTCAGCGGGAAGCCTGCTTCTCCCTCTCCCTGCTCTTACGTGGGTGCTCGCTCTCTCTTGCTCTCTTTCCCTCCCTCTCAAATAAATAAATATTTTTTAAAAACCAACAACATCCCTAACCTATACTTGTAGCGGCTGCTACCATGAATGATGGCTTGTCTGGACAAATGACACCAGCCAGCCGGCCTTGAAAATGAATATAAAGGGGTTTCTTCCTACACTCCCCCAACTATGTAACTACAGGAATCCAACCATTTTTGCCTGCCTCTTATCTGCCTGGAGGGAAAGTAAATGGCTGTTTGTCAGGGTTTTCCAATAATCACATAGCACAGCACAGCATAGGGCATGAGGCTTCACTGACTTTACACCATTTCACACAGAACTGGGACAAAAATCTCAGGTGCTCGGTTAGATCCCATAGCTGTGCACCCAATCAGAGTTGAGGCAACTCATTCGACCTCGATGTGGTTTTCTCCCCTGGCCCCCAGCACCTGGCCATCACCAAATCCAGGTGAATCTGCCTCCTAGATGTTTTCCGAGTGTATCCCTCTTGCACCCTCCAAGTCTCTACACCGCAGCCAGACTGATCTTTCAAAACACAAATCTGATCACATCCATCTCACCTAAGCTCCCCTGCCAAAATAAAAGCTTCATAAACATCATAAAATATCAAGTCCCAACAACGTATATTCATAGCATGTGGCATTTCCTCAACAGGGCTCATTGTGCTAACAAGACCAGCACCTCCTATCAACGTTATTCAGAGAGACCAAAAATGTCTGTCTGCCTACTTGACTGACTCAGGACAATCCTGGACCCTTTCTGGTCCATGCTGTTAAGAGTTAACATTTAAACTCAGTGTTTTTTGGGGAGAGAAACAATGGGCCAGAAGGTACTGATGATATTTCTTGTTTATTTCTCCAGTAGAAGGAGAATTAAAAGTGGGAAAACCAGGATACCGAAATGTAAGCCTTAACAGGAACTAAGGATGATCTCCTTGGAAAAGCTCTAGGGACTCATTTGGGCCTTATCATTACTCTCCATCATCAGTTCAACTTTGTTTCCATTTAAGAGTTCACTGTGTTTAAAAAGGGGGTATGTGGGGGTGCCTGGGTGGCTCAGTCAGTTAGGCGTCTGACTCTTGATTTCAGCTCAGGTCATGGTCTCAGGGTTGTGAGAGCGAGTGTTACATCAGGCTCCATGCTGACCATAGATCCTGCTTAAGATTCTCTCTCTTCCTCTCCCTTGGATCCTCCCCACCATGAAATTCCTCGAGTAACTGAACCATACGAGGACACGGTACCTCTATCCATCTATTCTACTGGACATGGGCTGACTTCCTTCCTCCAAGACGGAAGGAACTTCAAGTGAAGAAATGCTTCAGCGAGTTTCAGGCTAGAGCAACAATTTCAAGTTCAGGAAGGTGTTTTTGGAGGTTGGATTAACATCTACATCTGTGTGACACTAAAATGGAAATTTTTTTTTTTTTAAAGATTTTATTTATTTATTTGTCAGAGAGAGAGAGAGAAGGCGAGAGAGCGAACACAGGCAGACAGAGTGGCAGGCAGAGGCAGAGGGAGAAGCAGGCTCCCCACCGAGCAAGGAGCCCAATGCGGGACTCGATCCCAGGACGCTGGGGTCATGACCTGAGCCGAAGGCAGCCGCTTAACCTACTGAGCCACCCAGGCGTCCCTAAAATGGAAATTTTAAATTAGATACCTAGTAGGTCTTAAAACACTCAAGGAATTTAAGGAGATGAATTAATGCTGACACCAACATTCATTTTCCTTTCAAAAGATTTAAAATAAGCAGAAAAATGCCAAAACCCATGCACAAAGTGCTGAGACAATCCTCTCAGGATCTACAAAAATGTCAAAAAGGTCAGAAATTTGATTCATTCAAGCAGTGACAATGAAGGCAAGAGAGTGAAATTTATATGAAGAGAAAGATTCATTCTGGAAGAACAATCAAATAAAGCATAGTTTTGCTTTAGACTTTGTGCTCTGTTCTGAATGAACATGAAACAACCAAAGTTTTAGTATTTGCTCCATTCTTTCTGAAGCAGCCAAAAAAATGACCTGGTGAAAGTGTGGGAAATTCACGTAACGAAGGTAAAATTTTGCAGTAAAATACTCTTAAAACTATAGCAAGTATATCTGGCATATTGGTTTAGAAAGGTAGCTCCAAAAAAAGAAAAAGAAAAAAAAAAAGAAGGAAAGAAAGCAAGCAAGCTAGCTCCAGCTTTGCTGAAAAGGAGTGTAAGAAAGCACAGGCACGTTGGAAAACACTTTGGTGACATCAAAATACAGCTGACGTTGCATAAATCCTAGGACTCAGCAATATCACTTCTAGGAAACTTTTCCACTGAAACCCCCATATGTGTGCCCAAGGAGACAAGTCCAAGGGCATTCACGTGGCATTGTTTGTAATAGTAAATAATGAGAGATACTGAACTATCCATCATCATAAAAAAAATAAATTGTGTTTTAATTATCCAGTACAACAGTATAAGACACTTAAAGAAAATGAACGAGATCTGTTTGTATTCAGGTCGGGTTGATATGGATAAACATCAAGAACAGAGAGCAGCCGATTAAGAAGAACAGGGTGGAGACTGATACATATGATACCATTTGTTAACATTTCAAAATATAAAAAATAACAATAGCATATTTTATACTAGCATATTGCAATATACATGTTAATAATTACATATAGAGTAAAATTCTGAAAAGACACTGGAAAGGTTCCTGATAACTTTATCAGAGCACTGGCCTTGGGGAAAAAAAAAAGGAATGGAAACAAAATAAAGGGAATTTATCTGAAGTTTTATCTGAAAAGCTTCATTTTTCTTTAAAAAAAAAAAAATCTAAAGCAAATACGCCAAAATCTTAACACTTACTTTTTTGCTGACCTGTATACTGACATTTACACATTATACTTTGTGCTTTTTGGATTATTTTTCCAAAAAATCAAAGAGAAAAATATTTGAAAACCCAGGCATTTATTTCTTTGTAGTTTGGTTTTTGCATGTGTTGTTAAAAGAGAGAAGCAGGCTATCTTACCCAAGGTTAAAAATGCTATCTGAGTTATCCTCCTAGGAAAATATTTGTAATACGTATCACTACATTATCAGGCACTGATTTCTTTGGTGGTGATGTTGTTGCTGTTTTAAAACCATTGTTTTCGGTCTGCACTTTCTCTTTTCTCTTTTATCAATGGAACTGGAGAGATAAGGGGGAAAGCTAATTCTTACCTTTTTAAGGGGATTTTTGCAGTTTTCAATCCAATAATATCTACTGGGATGCCACACATGTGGTTCAAATAATGATCACACATTCTCGCTTATTACGAACCATACATGGCATTAGCCGAAAACTACCATGGGAAAGCTGTGCATTTATCACAATCCTGGATATCAGAGAGCACCACTCTCTCCTATGACCTTAGAACATGAATCTATTTAAATGAGAACGGGAGAAGTAAAGAATATACCCGTGTTGTGTTATAAACACTAATCCCGAGCGGCTGGTCCGTGGCTTTGTCATTTATAAGCACTGCCAACTTACATTAGTGATAATAATCATAGGAACTAGGTAAGCCAACAACTAAGTGGGGCTCATTTCCACATATAGCAAGAAAACTATCTTCTGAATGATAGTAACTGGCATACATTGGCAGCTCCGAGCACTCTCTTTCTCCGAAGCTAGATCTGCAAACTGGGGGCTCTCAGGCTGAACTAAAAAAAAAAAAAAAAAGGTGAGTCCCCAATCTCTGACAATAATAGAGTGGAGCAGAGAAAAGAAGGTCACCCCCTTTAGATCAGTCATGTGCTTTTCCAGTTCTCCACAGTCTCTACCCCTCCCTATTGTCTTCCAGGCTCCCTATTTCCCTAATTTACTTACCTGCTCAGCCTCATTAAGCATTTAAGTTTGCAATCCCAGTCATATAAAGGAATTATTGCTACCACTAAAATAGTCTGTGATAGCTGGGGGCGCTTTCAAGGAAAACCATTTGAACTGCTAATGTGGAAACAACTGCAAACATTCACTCCTTCTGTGCCGCCCAGAAGCCACCATCTGGTTGAGATCCAGGCTTTCTGTGCTGCAGTTTTCCAAGGAGTCAGAGAGCAGAGTTCATTTCTTTCATTTTTTTTTTAAATCAGCAGAAGCTTTCCATGACCTTTTTAAACAAAGGATACCTTTTAATGCAGAGAAGTTGTCAAATTCCACATAAAAATGGAAAAAAAGAAAATCCCCCAGAAAGTACCTACTGGTCGCCTCACCTCACCCTTCCTTTTGGAGGCAGCTGCTGGGATATCACCAAGGGCCCGCAGTGAACTGGAGGACCCTGTTTGAAAAACCACAGGCCTCTGGGAAGATTTCAGTCGCCCATTCTTCTGCTGGAGTGCTGGGTCCCTTGGCTACATGGAGAGCCCAGGAAAATCAGATTTGGAAGGAACCTTAAAGGCCATCTGTCCCAACCAGATCAGTTTGTCCACAAGGAAATGAGGGCTCCAAAGTCAGTGAATTAGACAAAGCGAGAGTACGAGTCAGCAGTAGACTGAGGTCTCATTGCCAGGCCCCCGTCCACCCACCATCCCTCTGCCTTCCCACTGGGAGTGTGCTGAGGCCTCCCTCACCTCTTCTACTCCTGCCAGGACCCTGAAGAGAGCCAATGACTACACACAAAAGGAACTCGACTAGAGCTTGGACACTTCCTTCCACAATCTGGGTCCTTAAATTTCGGCATGGAAAGAAAAAAAAAAAAATCCAATGGTTTTATATGATAAGGATTCACTGATTTGCAGTGAGAAGGGAAACATTGCTGGCCCCCTCTCCTTCGTTTCCACACCTTGGCCTGTCCCTGTGCTGAGGCCCCAGATGCCAGCATTCGGGCGCACGGTGAACTACCAGCCACCTAGTGTGCAGCCGGCTAATGTGAGAGAGGCTATTTCAGGCCCAAACATCTGACACAGGGCCTGGCACATAGGAGGACCCCAAAACACACGGAAGTGAACTGAAATGAATCCTCACAATAATTAAAACTCCATTCTAAGCACTATCTAACAAGGCTTTTATTTTTTATTTATGTATTTATTTTCTAATGCGAAAGTGGTGCTTTTTTTAAAAAAGACTGTGTTTATTTATTTATTTATTTGAGCAAGAGAGAGTGTACATTAAGGAGAGAAAGAGCATGAACAGGGGAGAGGGAGAAGCAGACTCCCCACTGAGCAGTGAGCCTGACTCAGGGCTTGATCCCAGGACCCTGAGATCATGACCTAAGCCGAAAGCAGACGCTTAGCCTACTGAGCCACCCAGGCGCCTCTCCACCTGGGCTTGTAAAAGAAAATATGACATCCTCCTTGAATCTTCTTTCAATTGTATGAAATGCAAAGATGAATGTCACACGACGATTAAAATGTAATAAACAATTCCCACAGAAAAGGGCCAAGAAATGGTTGGGCAGTTTTCTGGTTTAGACCTGAAAACCCAGCACTGTTTTAAGTCCTTCTGCAGCAGCTCAAGGAGCCAAGAGGCAGGGAACACCAGATACCAAGATGGTGTCTCCTATGTCCTCTACCTCTTCTCCACAGCACCTCCCTATGGTGCCCATCTTTCTGGAACATTCAGAAAAGCAGGGTCTCGATAATCAAGTGTATTAGGAATTTGAGAACCTCAGTTGAAAAAACACCCTGTTTGCCAAGATGGATAAAGAATCGTGTTTCACTGTGGGATTCCTCAGGGTCAGGAGGGAGAGGGTACAAATATTTTGTGGCCCGTGGACAGCTACACAGCTCTTGCCACAGAAGATTAATTCTTGAGTGTTTTGACTGGGTACACTTAAAAACCAGAACACCCTCTGTTGCTAAATAAAAGCTTTCACTTTTAACAGTATGGCTGTTCAGGCAACTTTCTTAAGTAGTAGCAGCGAGAAAACACCACGGAAGTCCCTCCAGTCAGGAGTGCCCAGAAAGGGCATGTGGGTGTCAGCTCCGAAGTGTGGTTCCACCTTGGGTGGCCATGAGGCTCTGGACAGTCACTGAGCTCTGGAAGAAGTTGAGATCTTCCTTGAAAAAAAGGATGCTAACGGAAGTCCCTACATCGAAGGGCTAATAGAAAGATCAAATGGGCCGGTATATGTGAAATTCTGAAATCAGAGCTGGCCACACAGTAAAAGTCCAAAGAATGTTAGTTACCCTGAGGCTGTCACAATAATTAGACTTTGGAAACATCCGCCCAAACATAACCAACCAACCTGCTAGGGGACGCTCACCACCAGGTTCTAGGTGTAATCTGAGCAAACCCATTACTGCTAGGGTTACCAGACCACAGGCTCACTGAGAGCAGGATGGCACTGTAATCACTTTGTAAATTTACCCACAGGCACCTTACATAAGCCTTTGTACAGACCAGGAAATCAATTCTGTTCAAAGAGACAAAGAGAGAGAAGAAAAGGATCTGAAGTGACACAAGTGAGATGTACGAGTAAAACAGTCATTCTAGTTGTTTTTATCCTCACAGACAAGCCTAGTACAGGAGAAAACTAAATATTTTTAAATGCTGCATGGATGTGAACACCGTATAGAAAACAGCAGGGAAGTACCTCTTCGATCCTACATTTCCGACTTTGGAAACTTAGTCTTCAGTTTCATGCAGTGTGATAAAAATGTCATCCCAGGGGTGTCTGGGTGGCTCGGCTGGTTAAACATCTGTCTTTGGCTCAGGTCATGATCTCAGGGTCCTGGGATCGAGCCCCACGTCGGGCTCCCTGCTCAGCAGGGACTTTGCCTCCCCCTCTCCCTCTCCCACCGGCACTCCCCCCTGCTCCTGTGCAAGCAGCCTCTCTCTCTCTCTAATAAATTAAATATTTTTTAAAAATGCCATCCAAAAGACACAGGTACCCACCACACCTTTAAGAACATACCTGGGGCATATTTTTAACAAACAGGCATTTATCACATGCATTTTAAATTAACTGTGGCCTCAGGATCCCCAAAGCCCCTCAACAAACATCGCTGCTACATAGCACTGTTAACCTCTGAAGTCAGTGGCATTATATGGCCAGAGGAAACCTTGACTTAGAGGGCCTCTAGGAACACTGAACATGTCCAAGGTAGGTGAGCTGTTGGAGCACTCAGACGAACTGGCCAAGGAGAAGGGGACATCTGCGCATGGCAGCCTGGAGTATCCCATCGCCTGGGAGCACCATCAGTCAGGGAGCACCTGGCTTCCCAGTCCAGAGAGGGAGACAGCAAGAACCACACCACGACCAGTGGTGGGCTCCTAATGTCCTCACTCGTGAACTTCCACATCAAGCGAAATGAGGCCACAGTTTACAGCATATCTGCACAAACCCATTGGAGCTTGTAAGGTAGGCTAGATTGCTACTCTGCTGTACAGATAAAAACCTTGGGCTAACAAGGGTTAAATGACTTGCCCGCAGTCATGTGTGAGTTTGACAAGGACAACCCCCCCCTCCGTCACAGGCCACCTCATTATTGCTTTTTTCATCATATCCCATTTGTCCTACCAGGGAGACATGTAGAGCTTTTTCTTTAAAAGCATCTGAAATTCTCCAAGCGAGAGTCATAAAAATGCTCATAATGATAAATAACGTCATGCATGACACAAACTCCTATTTTCAGAGCACACGCCCATTGAGTGAGAATCACTTAATCTGTTAGTAACAGTGACCCAAAGCAAGCACGCCGCTGAAGAAAGGTACAACCCCCCCAACTCGGGGAAAAATCACGCTGCTTCCCCCGGCAATGTCAACCCAGAACGTCAAAAACCTGGGGAGACATTAAGTCTACGGAGGAAGAAGCATATGTTACAACGAGAGCTTCTTCATTAAACCACCTACTAGCTGACTGTGCCCATAGTTACTTGTGTTCAGTTTTTCAACTTTGATCTCAGACAGAGAACCACAGGCTGTCTTCTTTCAATAATTTCTCCTTCCTCCCGCCACCGGAATTAACTGAGTTTGTTGTTATTTCTAACAGGAAAACTCTTCCCTCTCCCTTTGGGTTGGCATATTTTGGAATGTCTGGAATGCTGAGATTTCCAAGATGAGGCTTCAAAGGTCAAGCCATAAATGCCCCATAAAATAAATGAGTAATGGTTATATAGTCCATCGTTGTATTTTCAGTAATGCTGATATAAAGCTATATACTGTATGCTGTCAATTCACATTCATCAAGTTCCAGAAATATTAGAAAATCATTAGAGGTTTATGTTGAGCTTGCAGATAATACTAACATATAAGTCAAGACTGAAATATGGTTCAGAAAAACAGTTGAAAAGTGTCAATAAACTGTAAAACACCCGAGGTGGGGTCTGGGAAGCCTGCCTCCGGGTGCCGGCCATGTGGAGAAACAGAAACGGATATTCTGGTCCCACCGGGGGTCAGCTGTTGCTAAGTGTCAGGATAGCGGAGGACAAGGAGGGGCTGGGAGGATTCCCGCCCAGAGTCCCCAGCCCCCAAGAACTCCCGGGAGCCAGTAGGACGTTTGGTGCATCCTACTTATCTCCGAGGACGGGGGCGGCTGTCGATAGGAAGCCTGCCATCCATCAATCTGGAATCTTCTTCAGACATCCTCTGTCTGTTGATCAGAGGAAGACTCCGGGGTAGGGTTGGGGGTGGGGAGGCGGGAATCAGGCTTCCATTATCAGGACTTTGTCTGTGATCTGAACAAGCCACTGAACCTTTAACTTTTCACTTGGCAGAAGCAGAAACGCTGGAAAAGTCCTGACAGTTCATTCATTTTGCTCCGTCCTGGAGCCAGCTGATGTCTCACTGGTGAGACCCGCCCTCTTTGATGTTGTACTCTTTTGAGAGTGCCCTGCTGTGAAAAAAATTTTATCCGTCCAAATTAAAGAGAAATATTTCTGCATCCAGCTGTTAGCTGTGACACGTCTGCCATTTTTCAGGGCACTGGCCGGGTGCCATCCCCGGGCTCCGCTGCAATCCTATCTTTTCCCCTCTCCTCCATCACAGCAATAATATCCAGAGTGCACAGCCGTCCCCAGTGCCCGGACGACACCGACACGAAACAGGAAAACACTGCTAATCCTCCAGGACTCAGAACAGCCCTGGAAATATTTGCAGGCGGCGATTTCTGTTCTTCCTTCTTCTTTTTTTTCTAAAGCATCAGCACGAATGTCTTTCATAAACTGTAAACCTACCCATTTAAAAACGGCTTCAGCTCGATTTTTTAAAAATCCAGTTAGAATCAAGGCCACCGACAAGAAGTCCTGACCTCCACGAAACAGATTTACACACGAAGAGACTTTGGGTTCCGTGAAAACCTGTTTCATCGGGACAGAGCCCACATTTTCAAATGGGTATTCGTTCAGCGGAGAGGGCTCTGTGTAAATGCAGAAAAACTCCCATGAAAGCTTGAATAAACATTTAGATGGAAGTCATCAAGGAGACCTGTATCTTCTCAGAGTTATTAAGTGCCAGTGGGGGTTTACAAAGGCCGCTGCCACAGACTGAACGTGCTATACACAAAGGGCTACACACATCACGACCACGTTTTTCTCCATATACTGAAACAAATGAGTAAAACACCACGGTTTCCAGCTTCCCTCTCTTTTCCTGCCCTTATGTCTCCTTTGCACTTCTGCGGAGGCAGAAAGGGATCCACAGAACTGGAGCCCGCTCTGCCCAGCATCGGAGAATCCCGCCGAGGGACTGATTGATCTCAGACCCTGGCTGGCAGACAGGCTCAGCGACTCACCATCCTTTCCCACATCACGGAAAGGGGGGTTTCGAAGAAAGCATAAACAGCCACCACCCACCGTGTGTTTTAAGCAAGAAAGTCTCAGTGTAAAAAATAATAATAATAAATTACAGGGAAATATGAATTAACATGCTCCCCCACGTGGAAAAACAGAGCCTTCATCTTCCCACCAAACAGGAAAGAGGACTGTTATACTGTTAAAATAATTCCTGAGATAATACCAGGGTCAACTGAAGGATCTGCACACAATCTTTTTTTTTTTTAAAGATTTTATTTATTTATTTGACAGAGATCACAAGCAGGCAGAGAGGCAGGCAGAGAGAGAGGAGGAAGCAGGCTCCCCACTGAGCAGAGAGCCCGATGTGGGGCTCGATCCCAGGATCCTGGGATCATGACCTGAGCCGAAGGCAGAGGCTTTAACCCACTGAGCCACCCAGGCGCCCCTGCACACAATCTTATAATAGTATACTGAAGAGTTCAACACTTAGAACCGTAAAATAACACATTAAGTTGTTACACTGTGGTATACACGTGAATTCTCCATATGGTTCATGCACTATATATCTTACAAAGGACTACTTAACCCTTACTGTAGTAGAAATTTCTGGCTTATAAATTCTAGTGGGTCTGACACCATATAGGCCTTGCTGAAAACGATTACTAATTTTACAGCTCACCAGGGTAGCTACTGAAGAATATGATTTCCAAGAAGCAGCTTGGATCCGAGCCTAGGTGCAAACAGCGATGTTAGCAATCATATTAAGTACTTACAAGGTACTAAGGAGGAAATGTTTGTAAAGGGAATGTCCCTGATTGAGCGCCTACTTCCATGTATGTGTAGTCAAACACACACCATGCCCTAGAGCTCACCTGCTTTTTTAGTAAGAACTTTCTGAAGACACTGAACATTTGTCCCAATGAAGTAATGGGTTTCCTACCGTCTACAGCTTTATTTCTTCGCTGAAATGTGTCACTCCTTAAATTATTATGTTTTCCGAAGTCTACGACATTCTTTTCCTAACCACACCAATAAAGTGTGATTGTCAGGCATACTTTATTAAGGGGAAAATGATCATCTGTCCAGAGGGGGGAAAAAAACACCATATTTTCAGATCTTAGATAATTTAGGAGACATTCCTTACGTCAAATCGAGACAGTGGTGAGCAAGCACTCAATCTGTACCATTTTGCCCTGGATTACGGGACCACGGCAGAGACAAAGTGAACCCTCCAATTCAGGCCACTTGAGAGTGTGAAGTGTGGGAATGGAAAACACAACTGGCCTAATCCAAGCATGGCCCCCAGGTTGGGATGCTTAGACAGCTATCTTCCAAAGACAACTACTCACAGGGAAAAAAAAACTTACGAAGTCCAAATCTGTCCTGCAGCAAGAGACATGGGAAAGGGATGGATTTTGGCCTCTTAGAAACATTTTTCTTTTCTTTTTTTTTTAAAATATTTTATGTATTTACTTGAAAGAGAGAGAGCAAGAGGGGTGGGGGGCAGAGGCAGAGGGAGAAGCAGACTTCCCGTTGAGCAGAGAGCCTGATGTGGGACTCAATCCCAGGACCCTGGGATCATGACCTGAGCTGAAGGCAGATGTTTAATCAACTGAGACACCCAGGAGCCCCTCAAGAAACATTCAGTAAGCAGCTGCTATGTGCCAGCCGCTGTACATGGTGCAGGGCATTAAAAACTTAAGACCTAGTCCCCACCTTCAAAGATCATATTTATAGTTCAACAGGAAACATACACACAGAAGCAAATCAGAAAACATTTACTCTGGCACCACAATCTCAATTATCCCACACAAGGTGGGGACATTTTGTGTCCATAATGGTGTTCCTAGATGTAGGAAAGGTAATCCATTATTATTTTGCAAAAAAAGGACAACAGGACTTAGAGAGTTAAAACAAATTATTTAAAGAAATGCTGGACAGTGAAGGCAGCATTAAACAAACATTGGATTAAAATCTGCCAGGCTCAACAGACGCATGAAAATCATTCTATTCATATCACTCAGCACCAGGGAAATACAAATTAAAACCACAATGAGATACCACCTCACACCAGTCAAAATGGCTAAAATTAACAAGTCAGGAAATGACAGATGCTGGCGAGGATGTGGAGAAAGGGGAACCCTCCTACACTGTTGGTGGGAATG